>JAHHUM010002334.1:480737-712289 GCA_036173005.1 Crenichthys baileyi
AGAGGGTTGCAAAACTATTATATCTGTTTCATGTGCGTTAATCAACAGACATAAATTTGAGTCATGTCCTATCAGAACTGATTCTTATACCATTTCAGGATCTTTGTGTTAACTCTTAATCTTACAGCCTTACTGAAGGGAAGTGAATTGTATGGCCAGGCAGGTAAATTAACCAGGGTTCTTGTTACTTTTCCTGGTAGAGATAAATTAGGAGTTTCTGACGGCTCGACAGAATGAAAATATGGGTTCCTCTTGGAATTTGGTCCTGGTTCATTACTAGTGGTTGGACATCCTTGGTAGTAAAGATTGGAGTCATTTTATTTTGATTTTTGATTTTGATGTTTATTTTAAAGTGTTGTCTTTGTTTTTTTGGTTTTACTTTGATTATAATCTTGGGTGATGGTTTTGAAGAATTTTCTTTTTAGTTGTGATTATCTTGTAGTCAGAAGAAAGGAGTTGTTATGGAAATTCTTCATTTAGTGCTCCAAAGTTATCCAAATTGTTGTGAACTTTCATTAACCTCTCTCCTCTTACTTCAGTGTTTTAATTAGTGTTCTGTTATTTAGAGTAGAAGGACTCTAAACCATTACCAGAAGTTTAATGGTTAAAACACATCCTGGGGGGTTGTGCCTGAGGAAGAGCAGATGGTTGTCCTCATAAATAATTGTCTTACCTCTGTCCTGGGAAGGGTTCAGGGGCCGTAAAGTTAGACTCTTTGAAGCTGAGGTAACACCCTCATTCTGCTATAAATACTGTCTGTAAACTGTGTTCTGGGCTCTGTTTCACTGACTCGTCAGTGACAGGGTCTTCAAACGCAGAAATGCCTTTGAATAAAACTTATAAAGACAAAGTCCGGATTTTCTCTTATTGTGAGTTAATTTCTCTCCCACTTTGATAAGAAAAATTCTATTATAGTAGATAAATAATTTTGAAATGATCAAATAAGTATGCAATCAATTGTTTTCATGCCTTTTATATCTATCAGTTTTTTAAACATAAAAACCTCTAATATTAGTTTAAATGGGCCAAAAAAGGCTGAAGCTGATTTTGAACAAAACATGTACACAATAAAAATGAAACGATTATTTTGATTTACCTCTGCTTTAGTCAATGTTTGTAATAAATCTGCTGATCACCTGGGCCTGTATTCTCAAAGATCCTTAGAGTCCTTTCAGAGAGCTCCTATATTAGCCTGAAAGTTCCTGCCAACGAGTCCTAGCTTAGGAGTTATTCAGTTCGCTGCAGCGAGGGACTCTGAGTGAGAAAACAGCAGAAATTCCTATCTTAGTGAGGAGGTGTGGTTGACACCGTTGCTAGGTGTGAGGCTGTCTTCTAAAAGCTGTGATTGTCATAGTAATGGAGAACCAGGTGACTCTAGAGCGAGCAACAATCACAGAGGCAAGGTCAGAGTTAAACAGGTTTATTGATGAACAAGGAAAAAGACTGAAGTCATCAGTGAATCTGAGTCCGGGTGGTCGGAACACTATGGGAGAGAGGTAGGTGAGTACAGATGGCTGGTTATAGTGTGTAACTTGGAATGTCTGAGGATAACTCTTACTTGAGTGGAGGAAGTGGAGTTGCCGGGAGGTGTTGATGGTTTCTCTGGTTATCCTTCCATACGGTTGGTGTGAGGTTGGAGGGTGGACAGGCAGGGGTCTTTGCGGGTTGAGGATCCAAGGGGGAGAGGTGAGTACCTTCTGTACATGAGTGGGTTCCGGAAAACTGAAGGAGACTTAGGATGAGTGAAGCACAGTGAGATGCTTTCGGCCCCAGGAGAACTCGAGCTAGGAACATGGACAGCAAGGGAACCAGGTCCAGGTTCTCGGAGTTTCCTTCCACTCTATGGAGAAGAGAGCAAGGTGAGTACAATGCAAGGTCATGGAAAGTAAGCACACGGAACAGGTCTGCAGGTCTGATTACCACTCATTGGAGTTAACAATCTGATGCCTCCTTCAGGATTCCTGCTGCTTAAGAAGGCTCCTCCTGATTAGTCCTGATGATCCACAGCTGTGGCTGCATCTGCCTATCACGCCCTGAAGGTGGAAATACGTAAGTTGAAACGGGAAAAGAATAGTGACCAGCGGGATTGTTGAGGGTTGATGTGTTTTGCTGAATTAAGATAGGCAAGGTTCTTGTTGTTAGTCAACATGATGATGGGTGAGATGGCGTCCTCCAGCCAGTGACGCCATTCTTCCAGAGCCATTTTTATAGCAAGGACACACGGTCACCAACGTCCTAATTCTTCTCCAGAAGAGAGAAACATCTAGAGAAAAATTCACAGGGCTGGAGTTTATTATCATTGGTCGACTTCTGGGACAGTACAGTTCCAACTTCAGTATCAGATGCGTCCATTTCTAGAACGAATTGGGTCTTGGTGTCTGGGTGAGTTAATATGGGTGCAGATGAGAATATTTCCTTCATCAACTTACCATGCTGCTTCCTGGCTCTTGTCTGTGATTTGGTCCTGCAAAAACCTCACCCACTCTGACACAGTAAGACTACATACTGAGGGAGTAGAGAACTGAAGACATTGAATGAAGGTCAGTTAATCAGAGGATAATGTGAAGCAGCTGAGGCAGATGGAAAGCAGGAAGACTGAGGGAGAGAGACTAATTAGCACAGAGGGAGCTGAGCTAAGACACAAAGAGCCTTCTAACCAAGGGGAAAAGACTAATACCGACCAACGGAATAGACTAGAATACCCAGGGTACGGAATCACAGAAGTAAGCGAAAAACTAAACCTAAAAGAATTAATTAATATGGCAAGACCTTTAAGAACATGATGATGAAAACAGAGACACAAAAGCAAACCAAAACTCAAACACATTAAGAACGTAACTGATTTATGATCCATTTTTCCATACTAATGACCATACTAATCTAGATAACTGTTTTACAATAATAAACAAACTCATCATTACTCAGTTTATCTTTGATATTAAATAAGTTTGATGTAAAGAGACATTAAATTGGACAAAAAATCAAAAAGAAAGAAATTGTAAAGAGGCAGACATCATTCACAGGACTATAGTGTAAAGCAGAAGCTGAAAAACAAAACTAAAAGAAATGTGCAACTGTTGAAATACTGAAACTATGAACTGTAATATGAAACAATGATCTCTTGATGTTACTCTGTGTATCTTTGATAACCTGATCCCTTAGGATACACAGATGTGCACAGTAGACAAACACTTTGCAATGGATCAGTCACACATTACTGCTGATTCAAAGAAAGCAAACATTGATTAAGGAGAACATGTTTTCAAGGAAATGTATCAGGAACTGATCCTGTTGAAGTTAATGACATTTTGTAGCCCAGTTTCTGTTTGCTAAGAAAACAAAACGGTTGAATATTCAGTCAAATCAACCAGCATCACAGGGAACGTTAGCAACTTTCTGCAGATCAAATGCTGCAGTTGGTCACTGATTATTAAGTTTCCTAACAGTAAACTTAAATTTACTTGTTATTTTTGCATGATATTTTATTTTAAAAACAGATTGCTTAAAAAAAAAAGTTGTAGTTTTACATAGTCAATCAAAAGAGGGATATTTAAAAGGTTGCAGAGTTTTAAACACATATCTGGGCCCCCTTATCGGTATAAAAGACATGAAGGCAGAAGCCAGAACCCTTTGGCCTCCTTATCAGAAACATGAAGAAGCTGAGTTGGTTCCTCCATCGTCGTTTCATCCTCTCTTTTTACACATGCCACAACAGCTGCATCGTCCGAGCATTTCTGAATGTGACAAGATGCTGGCCTATATATAAAGTCAGCAGTGTATGGGGTGAAGAGCAAAAGAGATTATACTGTCCCCTGACGGGCGCCAGTGTTGGTCACCAAGGTCCCAGACACAGTACCCCCTAATCGCACATACTGCGGTCGCTCTGTTGGGTAGTCATAGATCCAAACAAGATCCACCTGTATCATCTACAATTTACCTCTCAGGATCAAAGGCCAGGTTGTGTAGGGCCACCCGCCATTTTCATCAGGCAAATAACTGTTGCTACGCAGCTCAACATGCGTCGCAGCAACAGACATTGCAGCTCAACATGCGTTGCAGTACTACGGTGGCTGGGAGTTGCAAACCAACATTACAAAATCTGAAACAAAGCCTGAGACACATTCACATTTCAGAAAACAATTTAACAAGAAGCGAAACACTTTTACAAGTCCAGAAACATATTTACATTTGAGAAAACATATTTGAATTTCAGAAAACAAATTTACATTTCACAAAACACTTTAACAACACACAAAACACTTTTACAAATGACAAAATCTGACGGAAGGGAAATGTACCAACTCCCACGCTGATGTGGAAGTGATAACGGGAGCGCTCATGGTGACCCAAGATGGACAGCAATCAAGTGGCATTTGCCCTGTTTTTGGAACTACTCTTTCAGTTGTTTAAATACTGGACTGTAATAGGTGTGACCGTTGCATATAGTCATCCTTAAAACATATTTAAAGTGCTAAGAGATCACAAATGATCGGACAATAAAACATGATATTATGAATATATTCGGCAACTTTGTAAAAAATAGATGGAAATGTCTAAAATTGACGGGCTTTAATTTTGAAATTCACTCTAAATTGCCCTTAGTTGTATGAATGAGTGTGTGCATGGTTGTTTGTGTGTTGCCCTGTGATGGACTGGCGACCTGTCCAGGGTGAACCCCGCCTCTCACCCATAGCTGCTGGAGATAGGCACCAGCTCCCCCGTGACCCACTATGGAATAAGCGGTAGAAAATGACTGACTATCTATCATGACACCATACAGGTCTGATTAACATATTGAACTCCCCTATTAAGTATGGAAAGAAATAAAAGGTATAATTGGCAGCACAATGGAATAATGCAAGTTTTTACTGAAAATGACTGAAAATCTTGCAAGAGAGAAGGATTTTTTACAGTATTGGAGATGCCCTCAGTAGTGCTGCCAAATCGTTCTGACTAGACAAAGCAAAGGTTCTCCTTATGAGCTACAACAGTTTTCAAGGTAACTCTCATGAGACCCAGAGAGACGAGGTGAAACCTGTTGTCCTAGACATGTTGACAATGGAAATGGAACCTTACACAGTGTGACATACATGTATCTCATACAAGTGAATAGGAGAAGGCTAAAAACCATCTCTTTAAGACTAAACAGAACCATCTGTCCTGACCCTGGAGGCAGAAGAGAATAACACTGAAGGGTTTGAATACTTTTATCAGATCCTGCAGAGTATCTAGTAGAAAAGAAAGCAAGGCACTAAAATTTTCCATAACACCGAGCAATTTCAGCATTCTTCTTAGTCAGATGTTCGTTCACAAAGTACACCAGTGCCCTTCAGCTTTCTTGCAGTCTTTAGCAGCTCCACTTTATGTTAAGGGGCCACCAGAACACGCCAAAGTTGTTAAAATCAGACATGTCTCAGAACTGCAGAAATAAAAATGAAACTGAGACTTGTAGCAATGGGGAACATATTTTTTTCTACTGAATAAGTAACTTTTTTTGTTTTTTACTTTATCTGCTTTGATTTTTTTTTCTTTTCTATTATTTTGTATATTCATGGATAAAAATATAGAGCAAAAAAGCATAGAAAAATGTTTATTCAAAGGTTCTCACAACAAATAATACAAATCCAATGAGATAGGAAATGAAATTGATCCAGAGACTTATTTCTGCTGCAGCTCTGAACTGGACTCTGAGTATTATTTAGAGGAGGACCTCAAAATCAGAATGCACAGATTCTCACCCATACATTTCAACAGCCAGAGTCTGTATAGCAACTTTTCTAAGATTAAAGACTATCTGCAAAGGTTTGAAGACAATTCTTCTGTTGTTGCATGTCAGAGACTTGTTTAAGAGAAGGAAAAGTATTATTGTACAAATTAGATGACTATGAGGTGTTTTCGTAGAACATACTGTGCAAAAGAGGCAGTGGGGTAGCTCTGTTTGTTAAATCAGGCTAACAATGAAAACTACAAGAAATATACTGATAACTTGTATTTATCTAACTCCTGGATCCTGTAGAGATCAGTGTAATAAGAAGATTTCTGAATTGTTTGAGCAAAATGGTAATGAGGTTATGTTGATTTGTGGGGACTTTAATATTGATTTGTTAAAGTCCAATGAGCACACAAAAATGACAGAATTTATCAATACACTGTACAGCTTGAGTGTCTATCCGCTAATATCAGGCCAGGCAGGATAACAACTTATAGTGTTACATTGATTGATAATATATTTGTACACCAAACTGATATAACAACAAAAAGTGGACTTATGTTAACCGATATTACTGATCATTTGTTTATTTTTGTAGTGATGGAAAATTCACATTATAATAATAAATCTCAAATTACTGAAATAAATTATTGTGTTGCTGCAGGGAAAAATCACCTGCTGCAATAGAAGCCTTAAAATATAAACTTCTTAATTACGACTGGCAAGAATTTTATGTTGGAAATGTTAATGATTCCTTTAACATATTCCTAGAAATATTTTTGAACATTTATAATCAGCAATGCCCTCCAAAGCAATGTAAGCTAAAATTGAAAAAAAGGATCAAAACAGTGGATGACAAAAAATTTGCCGAAGGTTTGTAAGAAGAACAAATTGTATATGGAAGTCCAACAAAAGATAATGAGAAAAAGCACCAAGAATACAAAAACTAATAAACATCTACACTCACCGCCCACTTTATTAGGTACACCTGTCCAACTGCTCAGTAACGCAAAATTCTAATCAGCCAATCACATGGCAGCAGCTCAATGCATTTAGGCATGTAGACATGGTCAAGACGATCTGCTGCAGTTCAAACCGAGCATCAGAATGGGGAAGAAAGGTGATTTAAGTGACTTTGAACGTGGCATGGTTGTTGGTGCCAGACGGGCTGGTCTGAGTATTTCAGAAACTGCTGATCTACTGGGATTTTCACGCACTACCATCTCCAGGGTTTACAGAGAATGGTCCGAAAAAGAGAAAATATCCAGTGAGCTGCAGTTCTGTAGGTGAAAATGCCTTGCTGATGCCAGAGGTCAGAGGAGAATGGCAAGACTGGTTCAAGCTGATAGAAAGGCAACAGTAACTCAAATAACCACTCGTTACAACCAAAGCATGCAGAAGAGCATCTCTGAATGTACAACACGTCGAACCTTGAGGCGGATGGGCTACAGCAGCAGAAGACCACACCAGGTGCCACTCCTGTCAGCTAAGAACAGGAAACTGAGGCTATAATTCGCAAAGGCTCATCAAAATTGGACAATAGAAGATTAGAACAACGTTGCCTGGTCTGTTGAGTCTCGATTTCTGCTGCGACATTCGGATGGTAGGGTCAGAATTTGGCATCAACAGATGAAAGCATGGATCCATCCTGCCTTGTATCAACGGTTCAGGCTGCTGGTGGTGGTGGTGTAATGGTGTGGGGGATATTTTCTTGGCACACTTCAATTCAGTTTTATTTATATAGCGCCAATTCAAAACACATGTTGTTTTAAGGCACTTCACAAAAGTCAGGTACACACATTCCAATTAATCCGAATCATTGAACAGTGCAGTCAGATTCAGTTATCTATTCAAATTGGATAAAAAGTTTTTCTATCTAAGCAAACCCAGCAGATTGCGTCCAGTCAGTGACTTGCAGCATTCCCTCCTCCTGGATGAGCATGTAGAGACAGTGGACAGTCACTGGCGTTGACTTTGCAGCAATCCCTCATACTGAGCATGCATGTAGCGACAGTGGAGAGGAAAAACTCCCTTTTAACAGGAAGAAACCTCCAGCAGAACCACGCTCAGTGTGAGCGGCCATCTGCCACGACCGACTGGGGGTTAGATGGACTTTGGGCCCCTTAGTACCAATTGAGCATTGTGTCAACGCCACAGCCTACCTGTGTATTGTTGCTGACCACAGTGTACACATCTTCTGATGGTTACTTCCTGCAGGATAACGCGCCATGTCATAAAACACGAATCATCTCAGACTGGTTTCTTGAACATGACAATGAGTTCACTGGACTCAGATGACCTCCACAGTCACCAGATCTCAATCCAATAGAGCACCTTTGGGATGTGGTGGAACGGAGGATTCACATCATGGATGTGCAGCCGACAAATCTGCAGCATCTGTGTGATGCTATCATTTCAATATGGACCAAACTCTCTGAGGAATGTTTCCAGGACCTTGTTGAATCTATGCCACCAAGGATTAAGGCAGGTCTGAAGACAAAAGGGGGTCCAACCCAGTACTAGCAAGGTGTACCTAATAAAGTGGTCGGTGAGTGTATAAGAAGGTACAGAAAAGATTATTATAATAACTTGTTGCAGGAATATAAAAATAATATTGAGGCTACATGGACACTAATAAATAAAGTAATAGAAAATAGAAAAAATATAACTTTTAATATTAATATATAAATATTAATTTATATTAATTTTCCTTCAAGTATTTATAGAATCACCACCAATAATGGTGGAATGTAAAAAGGAAATTGTTGATGCCTTCAACCATTTCTTTGTTCCTGTAGGTCCCAGTCTGGCTAATCAGTTACTGTTGGAAGATTTGTACATGAATTATCATTGTTTAGTTTAAAAAGGTTCTTTATCCTTATGATTTACCATTAAAAGACATTTTCATTTCCTTAGTTTGGTGAACTTTGATAGAATACTTTTTACATTTAACTTTGAAGTACTTCTATGAACTATTAACATAATTATCATCTTGTCTTAGAGTTGCATTTGGATGGTTGCTATTGTGGAAATATAAATGCCTTATTATTAGTAGCTAAAACTAAGATATATTTGGGACTTTGCTGTTTATAGATTGATTTTTATTAGGAGTTTCAATTATGCTTATGATAGTTAGAAAAAACCTTAACACTAGCCTCTAGTATTATAACACAATGACTGTTTATTATTCAAGGTTAAGGCTGGCATGTCTTTTCTGTCTGTATCGTGGGAAGCCGGCAGTGTATTGGGGAGGCACGCTACTCCTCTCTGTGCTGACCGAAACTTCTGATAAGTATTCCACCCTGAAGATTCCTGAAGATGTGTGGGAAACAATTCTTTATTAAATGATGAAATGTATCTCTGTTTCTTTGATACTGTAACAGTAGCCTCTAGTATTATTAAACAATGAGTGTTCATTATTCAAGGATAAGGCTTGCAGGTGTTCTCTGTCTGTATCCACGTGTGGGAAACAATTCTTTAATAAAATAATGAAATGTATCTCTGTTTCTTTGACACTGTTGCTGGGGAGACATCCACAGACAGAATGATTGTGTAACTGAAAAAAAGGTGCTGCATAGGAGCGTGGGGTATAAAATGTAATGTAACACAGCCCCCAGTGAGACAGCACACAGACGTTTCCAGGTACCCGTGTAAGTGTGATGTCTCCCTCTCTGAATTCAGATTGGTTTTAATAAACTTGTGGAAACTACAACTGATCTCTGAGTGGGGATTGTGCTTTGGGGTGCGACATAAAAAGAGCCGATGAGAGGCGAGGAGTAATGTAAGAGTTAACGGACAGCCAGTGAAGTTTTCCTACCTCGACAGTATGCAGACTGAGCAGGAACTTGTGTGTGTGGAGTTCTGGGAAGAATACTGTTCGTACCCCAGACAATCTCCGTGGCCTTGAATGTCAGATGTGGACGTTTGGGCTGTACCAGTATCTGGACAGAAGCAGTTTTATTCAGTAGGACTTGTATTTGTGAAACTGTGTGTAGCCAGACCCACGATGCTGTAACATGAGTGAGCTCCTCTGAGAGAATGAACCGTCTCTCCCTGGCCAGCCAAAGATAACTTTGACTTGCTTGTGTCTGCATTGCATACCTTCTCTGAGTTTATTAGTGTGTCTAACTTTGACATTTCTTTGGTCGAGCCGGATCACAGGTGTCCCTGTTCGGAGGAGCCCGGTGCCTGACTGAGGGTTAAGTCTGCATGCAGCCTCCAGCATGGCTGGGGAACTAAAATCCTCCACAGTAAATTCTGTGTGGGTAACTGCTCCGTGGGCCGTGGGACTCCGAACTGTCTATCATGGGCTGCACAGTGGCGCAGTTGGTAGCACTGTTGCCTTGCAGCAAGAAGGTCCTGGGTTCGATTCCCGGCCTGGGGCTTTCTGCATGGAGTTTGCATGTTCTCCCCGTGCATGCGTGAGTTCTCACCGGGTACTCTGGCTTCCTCCCACAGTCCAAAGACATGCCTGTTAGGTTAATTGGTCACTCTAAATTGCCCTTAGTTGTATGAATGAGTGTGCGCTTGGCTGTTTGTGTGTTGCCCTGCGATGGACTGGCGACCTGTCCAGGGTGAACCCCGCCTCTCGCCCATAGACTGCTGGAGATAGGCACCAGCTCCCCTGCGACCCACTATGGAATAAGTGGTAAAAAGTGACTGACTGACTGACTGACTATCTATCATGACACCATACAGGTCTTATTAACATATTGAACTCCCCTATTAAGTATGGAAAGAAATAAAAGGTATAATTGGCAGCACAATGGAATAATGCAAGTTTTTACTGAAATTATTAGATGCTGTACTGGTACCAGCTAAATTAGCTGAGTGTAAATGTGAAGGGATTACAAATGTGAGTCATGGGCAAAGCCATGTCTCAACAGCAGGGAGTATAAATATTAATATTACTTAGTGACAATAGATGCTTTTTCAAAGTGAGTAGAAATCTTTCCCTGCAAATCATCTGATGCAATAACAGTAGAAAAGCTTTGTGAATCTATAGTGTTAATGGAACGTTTTGTAAATAAAATAATACAGGAATTAGGAAAATGTTTTAACATTGATCTAAAAACACATTGCAGTTATCATCCTCAGAGTAAATTAAGAAAAACAATGGAAGAAAAAAAAAAAAAAAACTGGGTTGAATGCTTGGACATAGTAAAACCTAGTATGAGAATAACTCCATCAGCTCAAGGAGGTTTAACACCTTTTGAAATAATACATGGCAGAAATACAAAGTGCAAATAATCTACTAAATGTTTTTGACACCCCACAGACCTCAGATATGAAGGAAGGAGACTGGTGGTTCTCACAACTCCCACTGCTACATTAAGGTGGGTCAGTCAATACTGTCTCCCGACCACTAGGGGGCTCAAAGTCTGACTACAAAGGGGTAGTAACCGTTTAGAGGTGCTTCGTCTCAACGTCAGTGAAGAAACCAACGTCCCTCCTAGAACTTAGGGGAGGTAAGTGATTGACTGATAACACCTGAAAAAAATGGGGGTTGAAGCAATTAATCATAGCTGGTTGTACCTCAGCATTTTTAATTTTGTTTGATGGACAAAGCCCCAGCAAAAAGGTTAAAAGGTGGATCAATAAAGGATTCCATGACATTTTTTATCAAGATAGAGCACATTTAAATGGAAACGAATATATGATATCAATATGTAAAAGTCATAAAAAAAAGAAATGTCTCTGATTGTTATGTGTGCTCTTGACTTCCTATTTCTTCCAGCCAACCCAGATTAACATCTAGACCAGTGCCGACACCAGAGGATGAGTGTTTTGTAAGGCAGAGCCTTGACGGAAACAGTGAGAATTTTCATTTGGCACTGAGAGTAAACTTTACTAAATTTTACAGCTGTAATTTCACAATTTTTACATTTAAGTTAAATGTCGAACTATTAGCAGGTTCTTGTTCCCTTATTGTGTAGGAGGAAGGGGTTCTGTCCCAGTAGATGCTCTCCCGAGCTGGCTGTGTATGTAACTGACCACTTGTTCAACTTGTTCAAGTCAAACCACATGATAGTATATGGGGAACAGATGTCCCTGATGAGTCTAAACATAGATCAACAGGAGATAAGATCTTGTTAGGTTTATTTCCATGGTTAGGAGGAGGAAAAAAAACATGCTTAGACTGGAAACCATAGATTATAGGTTTGGGTTATTTGTTAATGCCTCTGATGAAGCTTTTACAGAAATGTCCAAGGAAATAACAGCACTCTGCACAGTGGTACTGCAAAACAGGATGGTGTTGGATTTGGTAATGGCCCGTCTAGGGGAGTTTGCGCTCTTCTGAATGAGACCTGTTGCACCTACATCCTGATGAAACCGGAGATGGTGAGTGAAGCATTAGCTCAGCTCAAAGAGATAAGGAAAGGAATGCAGCAGGATGCACACCTGGGACAAGGAGGCCTGCTCTCATGGCTTACCTCTGGACCGTGGTGGCAACTGCTATTGAAAATCATGACTCCTTTTCTCATAATATTAGTGCTGTTTTTGGCTTTTCACCATGTGTATCATTCCTTGCATCAGAGCAATGATTTCCAAGGTGATTGCAGGCTTAGTTGGAACAATGCTGTCCCAGGATTAACAGCTGTTGGAGAGAGATGATCCAGATCTTGATGGCGACATGGAAATAGTTTAGTACTAAATGAAGTGTGTGCATAAAGCTGAAAGGAAGTGTAGACATGGATAACTTGTTTTAAACTAATCAATAATAAACAGGAGGGTATTGTTGGCAGATTTGTACATGAATTATCATTGCTTAGTTTAAAAAGGTTCTTTATCCTTTTGATTTATCATTAAAAGACATTTTCATTTCCTTAGTTTGGTGAACTTTGATAGAAGTGGTTTGAATACTTTTTACATTTATCTTTGAATATTTTATGAACTATTAACAGAATTGTCATCTTGTCCTAGAGTTGCATTTGGATGGTTGCTATGCAGGCTGAGCAGGAACTTGTGTGTGTGTGCGGAGGAGTTCTGGGAAGAATACTGTTCGCACCCCAGACAATCTCCGTGGCCTTGAGTACCAGATGTGGACGTTTGGGCTGTACCAGTATCTGAACAGAAGCAGTTTTATTCAGTAGGACTTGTATTTGTGAAACTGTGTGTAGCCAGACCCACGATGCTGTAACATGAGTGTTTTTTCTTTCTTTAATAAAAGGTTGTGACACAGGGCAGCTCCTCTGAGAGAATTAACCGTCTCTCCCTGGCCAGCCAAAGATGACTTTGACTCGCTTGTGTCTTCATTGCATACCTTCTCTGAGTTTATCATTATGTCTAACTCTGACAGTTACCAATGCTAGAAATACTGAGTTTCCTGATGTTACTCATTAAGGAAGTAATTGACAGTATTATTGAACCTTTTACTTATATGATCATTTTCAACTGGCATTGTTCCTGACCAAAAGAAAACAGCCAAAGTGATTCCAATTTACAAAAATGATGATAAACAACCTTTATGTAACTATATACCAATTTCACTGCTTTTAAAAGTTTCAAAAATATTAGAAAAATTGTTTGAAATTATACTTGATGCCTTTATCAATAGATATGAGTTATTAAATGACCATCAATATGGCTTCAGAAGCAATCGAACAACCTCCTTAGCAGTAATAGATTTCAGTATGTAACAATTGATGATGTGGATTTCAGTTTCAGAGTCACTTGTGGAGTACCGCAAGGTTCGGTCTTGGGGCCTAAACTATTCATACTTTATTTAGATGATATATTTACAGTATCTACTATGTTTAAGTTTATAATGTTTGCTGATGATCACATTCTTTTTTTGTTCTGGCGAGGATTTAGAGGAGTTATTGCAAACAGTAGAAAAATAATTGTATTTGATCAAGTGGTTTGATTATGATAAGTTATCATTAAATGAATATAAGACTAAATGCATATTCTTTGCAGGATGGAGAAAAATTAGTAATGCAAAAATACATTTAAATGGAGTGGAAATTGAAAGAGTTTCTCAAACCAGATTTCTAGCTGTAATCATAGATGACAAACTCAGTTGGAAACCACACATTGAATATGTGAAGCACAAGGTGTCAAAGTCAATACATATATTATATAAATCAAGAAATTTATTGAATAAAAAAGGATTGCATTTGATATATAGTTCTTTGGTTATGCCGCATTTTTCAAATTGTGCAGAAATCTGGGAAATGCAGGCAAAATGTACATAGATGCCCTATGTAAGTTAAAAAAAAGCCATAAGGATAGTTAATAAAGTTGAATACTTTGAATCCACCAGTAAATTATTCATTCAAAATAGAAGCTTAAAATTAATGGATATCATATAACATTATATAAATTCAGCCTGGATATCACTGAAATGACTTAACACTTTTATCCTTGGTCAGTAGTAGTCTAAAGTGAATATAACAAAGGCCAGTCAGTTTTAAACAACACAGGGACATGGGTCTCAGCAATGTATCCTGGCTGGAGCAGATGGACAGCAGCTATCGTTTTAATCTCTTTTTATCATCTGGATTAAATAAACAAAGGATCCGTGTGCATTTATAAAACCTGTAAAAAAAAGTCAAAGTCAAACTTACAAAAAAAGAAAAAACTTTGTCCTAATTTAATGGGTCATGGAAACATCAGCTCTAGAAATACACTGCTCAAAAAAATAAAGGGAACACTTAGACAACACAATTTAACTCCAAGTAAATCAAACTTTTGTGAAATCAAACTGTCCACTTAGGAAGCAACACTGATTGACAATCAATTTCACATGCTGTTGTACAAATGGAAAAGACAACAGGGGGAAATCTTTGGCGATTAGCAAGACACTCAATAAAGGAGTGGTTCTGCAGGTGGGGACCACAGGACCACTTCTCAGTACCTATGCTTTCTGGCTGATGTTTTGGTCACTTTGAATGTTGGTGGTGCTTTCACACTCGTGGTAGCATGAGATGGACTCTACAACCCACACAAGTGGCTCAGGTAGTGCGGCTCATCCAGGATGGCACATCAATGCGAAACACAAAATGCTCTGCTTGATATTTATAAAAGAATCTTTATGAGAAGATGCTTTGGGATTTTTTCAATTGTTCTGGACACGGAGACAGAAATGAAAAGGAAAAAATAAGAAGCAGAAGAAGAAGAAAGAGAGAGAGGGGTGGGGCAAAAAGGAAAAAGGGAGAGGAGAAAAGAACCGAGGAGAGAAAGAAGGACAAAGAGACTACAAGATAACACCCTGCTTGCCTCTACAACTGCAGAAACATATATAATAACAGCATTGTTACCAAAAAGTGCACGGTACTAATGAATGCAAGATGTATTTATACAGAACATTTGTGTATCTGTTAACACCTGAATCCAAACAGTGTGAGTGTGAGCATGCCTGTGCATACTAGTTTTCTCTATAAAAATATGAAATAGTGAGTGTGAGGAGCCAAAGACCTGCCCCCCTGGACCCGAAACAGACATGGAGGAGATCCAAGCCACAGACATCCAAAGCACTCCCAGAGCACAGGAACCCCAGCAGAACCACTGCCGGGACTACCGCAACCCCCTCAGAGAAGAACTGAGGATGTTTGACTTTCTACCTCCACCGAAAACATATTTCCATTTCATAGCCTCAGTGCCTCGTGTGGTGGAATGAGTACAACGGAAACATTTGGTCATATTAAATTTAAAAAAAGTGTTGTAGACATCTGCAATAGATTGGCGACCTGTCCAGGGTGAACCCTGCCTCCCATCTGTAGACTGCTGGAGACAGGCACCAGCTCCCCCACGACCCACCATGGAAGAAGCGGTATAAAAATGACTGACTGATATCATCATCACAATATTCAGCAATAATATTGCCGTGTCATGATTTCCTGATGTGGTGCAGCCCTAATTGCATAATTTTGTTACCTCAGGTCTTCATTTTTAGACTGTTTACAGAATGATAATGATACGGCTGTCTTGCATCAAAGCCTGTAAAGTTTCCCTTTTTATGCAGCTGATTTCTGTGCCAGCTGTCCTCCTGGGTTCACTTGGTTTGGGGGCCGCTGGTACCTCTTTGGGGAGCAAGAAGTGGACTTGGCTGACGCTGAGGTATGAAAACACCTGATTATCACAAAAATCCATCAGTTTAACAAGTGACAGCTTTCTGACAATTTAAATTAAATCAGAATATTTCAAACACATTTAATATCTTTGTTCTTGTACTGAAATGTGGCTCCTGTCGTTTAGATTACAGGCTGGACACCAGCCTGGATAACTGGGTCTTTGATGATCAATATTTGCCTTTGAGGATGATGATTATAGTACTTGTTATTACATTCACTGCAGAGGGCCTGCAATGATTTCAATGGAAATTTGGCCTCCGTCCAAAGACAAGATGAGGTTAACTTCATCAGAGATCTGATCTTCAGAGAAGCAGGATCACACAAATCAACCTGGGTAGGAGCCAACGATGCAGTAAAGGTGAGGACTTGGCAACACAACCATTAATCTGCACATGTTCAGCTCGCCTTGATGATCAGCTGAAAGAGAACACCCAGTATGGGCGTGGCAAATTTGACCTCTGATCCACCTCTGGAGGTAGTCACAGACCCGACGAGGCCATGCTGTTAAAAGGCCAGTGTGACATAGTGAGGATTCTCTGCTCTAAGCTGAGACATGTGCTGTTCAGCAGAATTTGCTCCAGATCGTTGTGGAAGCAGCAAACGCATTTGAACATCGAGAAGGAGGGTCATGATACAGAGCTCAGGCAGGTATGAGGTTCAAGGGAAATGCTCCACACATTTTATGCGCCAAAGAGTTTGTTTCTGCAGGTCTTTTCAAAATGTTCTTGTAGAACCACAGGCTTAGTCAAAACAAACACTTATTTCCAAAGGTAGCAGCCCAGGTTCTTCAAAGAATGTGAATTGAGTGATGTTGCTAAGTTGTTTTGCTCGGAAAGAGGTCTTAGCAGAACCGTGTCTGCAGCATCTGGATCTAAAGAAAGGAAATGAACTTTTAAAATAATACTTTTTCAGGAAGGTGTATGGATGTGGAGCCATGGGTCAAAGTTCACCTTCAGTGCCTGGGGCAAAGGGGAGCCAAACAACAATGGAGGGAACAAGAACTGCATGGAAATCAATAATGGTGGTAAAAAGGATGACTGCTTAATATTTGGCTGTTTAAATGTGTTATGTTGCAAATCATCACTGTCAGACAGAAACCTCGTATTTCAAGCAGAACTGTTCAGGAAATGAAAAAGGTGTTTGAAATGCAAACTTGTACTTTTTAGTTAAAAACATGTGACCAATATTATACCTTTTAATAGATAATTATTAATAAAACCAAAGATGTGAAGGGAAATCATTTCAGTCGATTTTCACAAAAAGAACAAAAATGGAGATAAAAATGGAGATTCCAGGTTGTTTACCTGCAGCAGCAATTTTCTGAATGAGCTTAACTTTATTTTATCTAAGATGAGATGTTTGGTCTCTTCATGAAGGCATTTGGGTTCAGTCTTGAAGACTGTTTGTGTTTAGTTGTTTTGACATTTTCCATTGATGTCTGACAGGAAAAATGATTGAACGTGTTAAATGACTTTAGTTTAAATCTGTTTTCAACAGGTAGAGATTATGTCAACGGTGCCAGATGTGACATCAAAAAGTCTTTTGTCTGTGCCAAAGACCCGTAGTGGTTCCCCTGGTTGGACCCGCAATGGTTATCCTGGTTGGACCCGTAACGGTTCTCTTGGTTGGACAGAACCTGACTTCCAGCAGAAAGTGAAGCCTCGATGATGTTGCTTCTGGGAGATATTGAGACAAATTTTATGTCATTTTAATAAAAAAATATCCACATCTGTCTAAACTCTTTTTCATATATAAATGTAAAGGAAATGGAAATTGTTCCTCATCTTCCAGCAAGAAAAAAGCAAACCAATAAATTCCTAAATGCACAAAGCACATAGCATACTTCTCTTACCTGCATATCCACACATACTTAAAATAGTATAAATCCCATTTTTATAGGATGACAGTTGCAGACTTGATGCCACAGCATAGATAAAATGTGTTTTCCAAATTTTATCAGCAGTATTTTATCAGCAGCTGTAATACCTCCACAAACATGCAGAAAATGCAGCACGCAGGACTTCCATGATAGTTTTCCTCCATTCCCAGGTCCGTGTTCTGTCCCATCCTAGTTATTTCTGTCAAATGGGAGCAACCATCATCACACATGTGGCTTAGTTTACAAGTTATAGTTTACTTGTAAAAAGTATAATTTGATATTGAACCAAACCAAATGAAAAAAACAGAGTCGGCGTTTGTTCGGGACCAAACAAGCAGATGAAAATTCTCTCCTGGTGTGAATACACCCTTGAACTTCTCCACTTGAGGCAGAAACTCCCATCCGACCTGCAAAGGGCAAGCCACCCTTTTCCGGTTGAGAACCCTGGCCTCGGACTCCTTAGGTCTTACATCCATTTCTACAAAAATGCTAGTCTAATTACAGAATATATAACTGCTTATACACCTGTCCTATACACCCTCCCATTCCCTCAGGTCAGCTGATCAGCTGAAGATAAAGTGTAAGCTCAGAGGAGGCTATACCAGCTCTTAAATGATGGTCCTTTTCATTTTGTTATTGGTTTATTATCATTCCATGTGACTGCTGTTTAATTTATTCTGTGTACAGCACTTTGGTCCTGTACGTGTTTAAAATGCTGTACAAATAAACCTGGTATGTTATTTGGAACATGTGGAAAGAGCTAAAATTTACACATTTTGCAGTGAACTTTTTTTTCCTGCTGGAAATGATCCAACAGGAAAAAAAAGTTCATAATAATTGTTATCTTCACACTTCAGTTGTTTTCTGGATGTTGTGCTTTAAATATAAAGTCTGATGGGGAATATGACACTTGGAACATTTGGAAAAAGGTAAAAATGACCATTGTTGCAGTGAACTTGTTTTTCCAACTCTGATCCAACAGGAAACAGCATTAATGCAGCCTGACCGTAACCCTGCTGACAACTGCTCAGCATTCAGGCTGCAGTGAAGGACTGGGTCAATGAGGAATAAAACACCTTTTCTAAACATGTAAAAAGAAAACGTAATTGTTGTGCGGTCTCTTAGTGCCGATTATTGAACAGCCTATTTTGTGACAACAAATGAAGTCATCTTTGGAGCTCCTCATGCACAACATTTATCTCCCTGACTTTGTTTTATCACTGATCCTGCATTTATCTGTTTTCTTCTCAGGAGGATGTTTGGTTTTAATATCAGAACGAGTTGCTGCTGCAGAGAATATCAAGTAAATGCCTGTCAGTGATGGTACATGGCTGATTAATTGACATGAACTCATTTATTTCTGTGTGTCTGAACATGTCTGAGTCAGTGATGTAGAGATAAAAACTACAAACTTGGTCACTGAAGGAAAATGAAGAAGAAAATATGTGGATAACTTAAATAAGGAGAAGAAGAAGGGAAACTGTTTCCTGTTGACCATAACATCCTTGATACATATAAAAAAGTACAAATATAGTGAAACTTGGTACCCACACTGGGCTAAGAATGTTAAACAAAATGACACTGGAGACTAAAGGAAAACTTAAGGAGTCACATCACCAGAATAAGCACATTAAACATGATTTCATTAACCAATTTTTTCATAAATTTTAAAATTATTACTGAATATATGAACATACAGAGGAAAGCAACTATTTAAATCCACAGTCGGAATAAGACTTTGGATGACTTCTCCTGTTTTAGGCCAGTTTGGATTAACAAAATGATTTCTATTTTGCTATATGTTGGAATAATGAGATTTACAAAGACATCATGCAAGTTTCTTCAAATTCAGATATTTACATTTACTTCCTTGGTATTTGGTTACAATATTTTTAACTGATTCAGGCTTGTAGGTCACCTTCCTCTTGCACACCTTTTCAGCTCTGCTCACGTTTCTGTTGGACTGAGATCAGGCCTTCATTCCTAAACATCAACTTTGTTGTCCCTCAGCCACTCTTGCTGGTATGCTAAGGATCATTTTCCATTTAGAAGACCTGCTTGTCACTAAACTTCCTGGCTCATATTTTTTGCTGTTTGGATTCAATATTTCAACATAAAGTTATTTTGTCATGATGTCATCTAGTTTGTGAAGTGCACCAACGGCAAAATATCCAGCTAATACGATGCTACCACCCCCAAACGTCACTGCTGGGATGGTGCTCTGAGGCTTGCAAGCTTCCCCTAACTAAATGTAAAAGTGATCATTATGGCCAAAGACTTCAGTTTTAGTTTCAACAGAACACAGGCAATGCCTCCAAAGGTTAGGGTCGTTATACCTAACTGCACTGGCAAGCTGTAATTTGGCTTTTTATGTTGCTTTTTGAGCAATAGCTTCTTCCTCTGAGTGTCCTTTCAGACCATGTTTGTAAAAGACTTGTTTTACTGTGGTTAATGACTCCTGCAAGTTTCAGCAAACATCTTCACAAGGTCTTCAGTTTTTGTTCTGGGCTTGATTCACACATTTCACACCAAATGACGGTCGTGAACCTGTCTCCTTCCTGAATGTGATGACTGGACAGTAGTTGAATATGGCACCTTCATGTACCTGGAGATTGCTCCTCAGTTCATGGTCGCATTCTTTTACATCATAAAAGGCTGACATGCACACAACACTAAACCATACATTAAATATGTAAAAACAATGCTGTGAAAAAAGTATTTCACAGATTTCCTGTGTTTTAGTTTTTTTGTAATGCTTGAATATTTTAGATGACCGAAGTAATTTTAATTTTAGATGAAGAAAAACTGAATAAATATAAAATTAATTTATTAAATGATGATTTATTTTATTAAGGAAAAAACGCTATCCAAAACCAGCCTGACCCTATATGAAAAAAATAATCACCCCCTAAAACTAATAACTGGTTTTTGCCACCCTTGGCCTTTCACATATTTGTGAGAAGTTGCAATCAGTCTTTTTCATCACAGTGGAGGGATTGTGGCCCACTCTTCTTTGCTGAATTGTTTTGATTCAGCCACACTGAAGGGTTTTCCAGTATGAACTGCCCGTTTAAGATGATGCCATAGACTCCATTCAAAGCTGGTTGCCAGATTTTCATCTGCATGATCTTCTGGTAGACAGCAGAGTAAATAGTTCCATTAGTTAGTGCAAATCATCGTTGACCTCCTGAATCAGCAGAGCAGTCACAGTCCCTCACACTACCACTAAGAAACCACATTAGTGTTACATCAGATTTAACGGGACACACATCTTCCAAAAGTTCCTCTTTTGTCTCAGTCCACAAAATATTTTCCTAAAATATTTTTTGGCAAACGTAAGATTGGATTTTATTTTCTATTTTGGTCAGCAGTGTATCCCTTTCTTATAGTTGAATCATGACCTCTGACCTTGAATGAGGAGAAGCCTGTGGGATGGTTAAGGCAGTCAACCAGAGTTGTGCTGTTTCAAACGTGATCTTTCTGGTGTTCTGCAGAATATACCAAGCATACCCTAATGATTTAGTTGGTCTATTTAAGCTGCAGAACCTCAGTATCTCATGTGTTCCTCCTGCCCACCTGTTGCTGCTGTCATCTTCGTTCTCTTCAGCCATCTCTCATCCCATAACCCCAAGTGTGCTCAGATTTCAGAGACCCTCTCCCAACTTCCTGACATGCAGAAGATATGTTCAGGGGCTAGAGATGCGCTCATCACTTCATGACATGTTGAGTAGCTAGGCCATAAATTGCTGAGATTGAAGCCTGGATGTCAACCTCTAAAATAAACTATATTGGCTAATAAAGGTGTATTTAAACCTTTACATGTGAGTTATCGGACTGAACTGAGGCAAATGAGGCCTGAAGTCCTTTTGTTTTGTGACCACCTGGATGAGTCGTTGATATGCTCTTGAAGTAATTTAGATTGGCCGGTGTCAGAGTTAGACACACTGATAAACTCAGAGAAGGTATGCAATGAAGACACAAGCAAGTCAAAGTTATCTTTGGCTGGCCAGAGAGAGAGACCAGCTTTTTATTGAAGAAAGGAAAAAACACTCATGTTACAGCATCGTGGGTGTGACCACACACAGTTTCACAAATACAAGTTCTACCGATTAAAACTGGTTCTATCCAGATGCTGATACAGCACACATGTCCACATCTGGCATTCAAGGACGCAAAGATTGGCTGGGGTGCGAACAGCCCTCTTCCCACAGTTAAGTCCTTTACAGCACAACTAAAGTCATGCAGGAAAACATTTACAAAACTTGTTTTTAAGATTGATGGTGATGTATGTGACTATGTGCAATTCAAGTCATTTTAAACCAGACAATAAATCACAGAAATAGACCACAGTCTGTTGGCGAGATCGTGCTTTTAATTTTGCTTCTAATTTAAGTTATATGGTAAATTGATTGAAGTTGCATAGATCTTTTCCAGTCATACCGATCACTAAAAGCTATTTACACTAGAGCCACATTCACCCAATCAAACTCACAAATGCTCACACATTTATAAACCGATACACAGATCGGTAGACAACATGAGGTTAAGTGTGTTGCTCAGGGGCAAATTAACATGTAGCAGGAGAGAGCTGGAATCAAACCCACAACTTTTGGATTGCAAGACAGCTACTCTCCCCACTGAGCCGCAGTCATGTAAATCATGGTAAGAGCAGTTTGGAGGAAATGTGTTCCAGAAGTGACGACAACAAGGCATGGCATCCTGCTGGAAGTGTCAAGTTTGGGATGTCGAGACAACAGGGACACAGTTAAGGATGTCTCTTGCAGATATAAGCATTGTTCCTGTGGCATGTGGTATCATTCACGCAATCTTCTTCTGAAACAAGAGGTTCATAAAAAAACAGAGAAAGAAAATTAAACATCAACAAATGTTTTTCTTCTGAAACTATGGAAATGAAATGCTGAGGTGTTATGATGGGTGAAAACAGAACCTGATGATTTATTTGTTTACTGGTGATGAGCTTATAATCAAAGAATTGCCGAATAGTAAAATCTGATTCAATTGTTTTTCATATACAGCTATCTGCAGCGGAGTTTTATCTGTCTACCTTGAAAGTTGATCTCCATGCAGTTCTGTACATTATGGTTGTTTGGTTGTCCAGGCCCCCACATGGTGAAGTAATTCTTTGAGCCATCACTCCACAGCCAAATACCTTCCTGAGGAAATAAAGCCAGTTAATGTTACTTCTTAGACCCCTCTAATACGTTCCATGTCAACTCAGATTTGATGTAATCCATTCTAATTCAAAATGTAAAATGTGTTTTGTTTGAAAATAAAAGTTGCCCTTACTTGTACTGCATCGTAGCCTCCAACCCAGGTTCTTCTGTTGCTTCCTGCTGTATGGAAGATATAATCCCTGATGAAGTTGTACTCATCTACACTGTGGATGGAGGCCAGATTTCCACCACGGAAAATGCAATTTTCCTAAAGAGGAAGATCAGATGTAAATTAAAAAAATCTGTCACATCAACACGAATGCACCATGTGTATCAAGAGACGACCCAGTTCTGCAAATGACGATGGCCACTTATCTAAAATCTGTGAAGCATGCTTAGTTCCTTATAAGAAAATAAAAAAGAAATGTACTCTGGGTTTATGTTTTAAGAGTACATTCAGATTTAGAATCCAACCCCAATACCTACAGGGAACATCACAGAGAGCAACAAGTCGGTAAATGTTACAGAAACATCGATCACTGTGATACTTGGCTACAAATTACACAACAAAAGCTATCAGGAGCAGTGTCGACATGGATGCAGAGGCTGGAAGCCAAGATAAAGGCAACACAGTGAGAAATTATCCAGCTATCGAAACAGAAAGGTACAAGGAAGAAAGAACACAGGAGATACTGTAACCTGTCCATAACCAGACTACCAAATAACAGCTTACAGTTCTGGCTACCCACCTGAAAGGATACAATCGAGATGCAGAGGCCAGGAAAAGGTGTGCTCTCGATGGCAGGGTAATAACATGACTAGACCCACCCTGAACTGAAACTAAATACTGGAGAAGCACGCATCACATAAATCTAATGCCTCATTCTGGAAGGAACTGAAGACTGACTACAGCAATCTCCTAGAGCAAGACCCAAAACCCATCATAGTGACAGACGCTTAGGAAGAGTTTCCAGTGTGAAGAGTTGGACTGTACCAGGGGTCAACATGATCCACACATACTAGCTAACGAAGCTGAATGCTCTCCATGAACGCCTCGCAGCCCAGATGGGCCAGGTCCTATACAATGGGACACACTCAGAATGGCTGACCCAAAGTCAGATAATCCAGATCATGACAGACCCCCACAAAGGCACTATTCCATCCATTACTGATCAATAACATGCAATAACTACATGGACACTTCTGTGAGGTATTATGACAGCAAAGATGAAAAGGCACATTACTCAGTACATAAGCAAGAATGGTTTGGGCAGTGGAGCCAAACACCATCTAGTGGTTAACAGAGCAGTCAGCCAAGACTGCAAGACCATGTGTACAAACCTCTGCACTGCTTGACCACAAGAAAACCTTGAACTCAATGCTACAAACATGGATCCTGGAGTGCTTGTAGCTGTCCACCATCCCATGGATGAGGCTGCAAGGAAGGGAGTCAGAACCAAGTGCACACATAGAGTGAGACAGGTACTGAGAAGCCATCTGAATGGTGAAGACCAGCCACCAACAGATGAAGAGGTGGCTGATATAGAGGAGTCCTATCAATCAATAGAAAGGGAAGGACTGAAGAACCATATTGAGGCACTAATCATGGCAGCACAGGAACAGGCATTCAGCACAAGAGCAATTGAGGCCAGAGTCTACCACTCGTGATGCTGGCACTGCAAGAATTACCCTGAAAAAGTCCAGCAAATAACAGCTGGGTGCAAGATACTGGCATGTAAATTGTATATGGAACGAAATAACCAAGTGTTAGGAATAGTGTACAGGAACATTTGTGCCTACCATAGGTTAGAAGTCCCCCAGTCAGAGAGGGAAACACCACAGGGTGTGATGGAAAACGATGAGACTAAGATCGTTGGGTTCCGTAGGGGTCGGTTTTCGGTCCTAAATTTTGTGTTGGAAATACTCTGAAGCTGTCTTTAAATGTGAGCAAAATAATGTTGTTTGGGAACTTTAAAATCGGACAAGGAACTGAAAACACAAATAAATCAAGTGAATGTTGAAATAGTTCACAGAGTCAAATTTATTTCTTGCCGTCATTATTGATGATAAACTAAACTGGAAACCTTACATCAGATATAAGTAAAATATCCAAAACCATGTGTACTTTGCACAAAGCTAAACATGAAAATTCACTCCTCATCTTGTTCTGTTTCTTGGTTTTACCAGATTTAAGTTACTGCACAGAGTTTTGGGAAAACAACTACAAAACAGCACTACAGTCATTAATTCTATTTAATAGAACAGCATTAAGAGTAACTGTTAGGGCTTGGTACCTGGATCATACTTAACCACTCTTCATATAATGAAAATGATTAAAACTTAATGACATAGTTCAACTACAAACAGCTCTAATAATGTATAAAGCTAAAAATAACCAACTGCAAGACAATTTTCAGAAATTATTCAAAAGACGGGAAGGAGTTTAAGAGTTGAAAGATACCTGTCAATATCAATTTATTATTAGAAAAAGGAGAAAAAGTTTCTGAATTTCTGTCTGTGGGGTAAAGCTTTGGATCAGTCTGAATGTGGAGCTTAAGCAATGTCCAAACATGAACAGTTTAAAACACAGTAAACCTGCGGGATTCCAGATCCAGAACAATGAGCAGGTGATGGCTAACCAACTGGACACATACATGTTTCAGATCATCAAACAAATTTTAATATCAGACAAACACAACCGCAGTAAATGCAAACTGCACTTAGGGAAAAAGGCTATCTAAACCAACCAACCTAAGTTAAAATGAGTGTTTATGATTCAACAATAAGAAGAGACTCGGCTAGAACAGCATCCATGGGAGCGTTCCATGGACCAAACCACTGCTGATCCAAAAGAACACAAAGCCTCATCTCACATTAGCCAGAAAACATCCTGACAAGACTTTTAGGCAAAAACTCTGTGGAACGATGAGACAAAAGTGGAGCTTTTTGGAGGGTGTCTGTCCTTATTCTCCTGATGTAAAACTAGCACAGCATGTCAGAAAAAAAATACCATACCAACTGTCAAACATGGTGGTAGTAGTGTCATAGTGTGGTCAACCTGCCGTAATTCAAGGAAGAAATAATTCTACACTCTAGGAAAAAATTTTAAAGAAGAATGTCCTGCCATCAGTTAAGGATCTGATGCTCAAGCCCACTTTGGTCATGCAGCAGGACAATTATCTGGGGCATGCCGACAAGTCCACCTCTGAATGGCTATACAATAAATAAATAAATAAAATTTTACAAAATGAAAGCATTGGAGCAGTGCTGTAAAAGACTCTGTGACAGTTATCTCAAACGATTGATGGCTGTTGTATTAGTATACAAATATAAAAATCACTGTTTGAAAACCACATGTATTTTCTCAGGTTATCATTGTCTAACATTAGAATTTGCTTGAAATAGTGTTAGCTGTAATCCTCCATTTTGAAAATAAATCTGTTGGGCTTCTTCTTGGCACTCAGACAACTATTTTAAGTCCTACTTTAACAGGACATGTTAAAAAAAAAAGCTTGAGAGACTGAAATTGAAATTTCCTGTTTTGTCCCTCAGTGGGGAAATTCAGGGCTACCAGCTGCAAAGTGAACATTTAACTGTAACCATGCAAAAACTTGCAATCTTTAGGGGGCAAAAACGTTTTCACACCAATACACAGCATGACAAGCTTTACATGATTTAGATTTAGATTTTGTGCCCCAGCACAGCGTTATGTCTAGCAATGCCCTTGAAATGAGCAGTGCTTCCAGTTTGGTAGGCTGTGTGCACAGATTTACAAAAAGACTTAATGATGTTAAAGAGCAAATATTTAAATCTGGGGGTCTGTAAGTATCCCTTCCAGGACCACATGCTAAGTCTTGCTTTGGTTTAGAGCTCCTAATAAAAAAAAGTAAGTATCAAGTTTGAAACGAGTCTGAAAACCAAAGTTCCTCCTACATTTGAAATAAAAACAAGAAACTTTCATTCGAAAACCTTTTGTTTTAAATACAGCAAACCTCTGCCCTCACACCCAACATGTGTTCTTGGTTGACTTCAGGCATCTTAGCAAAACTACTCTCAACAGGGAAGATTTAAGCTTTAATGAAATACATACACATCCATGAATAATAATAAATCGATCAACCTGAGAGGTCCAAGCTGAAATTAGTGGCACTACTGTTAGTAAAGCTGAATTTAAGGAATGTGTAGATGTAAGTGTTGCAGTATGCAAACATTTCCTGTAGTGTGACGCAATTTGTCATTTGTCTGGAAAAGCCTACCACGTTTCTGACTGTACTGCAGTTGGAAAGTTGGAAATACAGATCCAGGAAGTGACAATCTGTTTAGCTTTAGGGAATTTGACACATCCCAGCATGTGATCTCTTGTAACCTAATACAAGCCTTCTAGAAAACTAAGAGAATGCTTTTTCATTTAACAGTTTTTTTTATTTCTGTGCCAGAATTACCGAAGCTCTGCAATCATTAAAGAGTAAAAAAGGAGTGTTCATATGTGATACTGTTCAAATTTCAGATAAAAATCAGGATAAAAACCCACCCTTGTTATTGCATTCTAATCTGTTTTCAATGTTTGTTGTTAATATCTGGGACACAACTGTGCTTAAATAACTACTGAGCTCCTAAAGGTCAGCAGTTACACAGTTTTAAAACACAGACCAGCCCATTTAACTGCAAGTATGTTAAATTAATATAAAGTATATTTTACCTCAGCTTCAGTCCATTCTTTTTCAGTATCAACAAACAGGTAACAGCGGTCTTCAAACAACATCCAACCAAGAGGGCAGATGTTGCACGACAATCCTGAAAAACACATTCAGTCTCAAAAGAAGTGTGATAAAGCAACACAGCAGCATCATCAAATCATCTCCAAAGTAAAGTCAAAAAAGCATAAGTCATTGCTTCTGGTCCTATTATATATTATAATATTAATTAAGACCCTAATATTTTCCCCTTTATAGATCAACACTTAACTAGACTTAGCTATTAGAGAAGCCACATAACATTAATAAAACCGCCTACTAATGACCATACCAGGAAATTGATTATTTTACAACAGTCCACCCAGACACAGGCTATATAGAAAATGACATATTTTAAAATGTCACTGGTTCATAAATCACTGAATGGTCTTTAGCATGATTCCATCTCAGAGTTACTGTTAGGTATAGACCCTCATGTAACCTCCTCAGGTCATGAGGCACCTTTTTCTCAGTGTTCGCAGGACCAGAACAAAATAGACAGGCAACAATTAACATCTACATCTCCGGAAAAAAATTCCTAAAAATCTGAGATGTGCAGAAACTGTTGGCTCTTTTAAAACAGCAACGTTTACTACAGCTTCCTAGTAAAAACAAAATATTATATGTTCTCAGTAATTCAGTTGTGTTAAATTTTAATTTAATACATTTTTATTGTATTTTGAATTGGTGTCTTTACACAAAGTATCTTTTATGTAATTGTTGCTTTTTGTGAATTTTAAAGTGTACTTTCTTGCTTCTGTTAAATACTTTCAATGCCCTTGGAAAAGAATGGTGTTTATAAACGTGTCTTGTCTCCGCACTTACACTTCTTTAACTAAAAAAGAACTATGTTAAAGTAATGGTATATTACTTTTGTTGAAGCCACTGATGTCAGAGATAGTGATAAGAACTAAACAGGGAAAATAAATACACTGAGAATAGGGATCAATTCAGTGGCGATTGCTCTAAGACTGCAAGGGAAGCTCAGCTTCCCCTAAATCGTCAAAAAATAAGTGATCAAATATGTACTGTTGTGTGTACATATCATTGACAAAATATGCGCTACAACTTTTGTTCAGAATCAGCTTCTTATCACTGGTAACGACACGGCTTTCCTCTCACTCATTCCCGCAGCTTCACAGTGCTTACAACAGTGAGTTCAATAGCGAAGCAAAAATGTTGGGCTTTGTCCCGCCCATCAGACGCTCAGCGTCTCTGGGGGTTTATGGGGCAGTGGGCTGGCCTCGGCTGGCCCGGACGCTCAGCTTCTGCATGATGATTGGATGATCTGTCTGAGGCTGAATCCCTTTTTGATTGACAGCGAAATGAGCGAATCAGCAATCTTGAAATTGAGCTTCCCCTCCTTGAAAGACCAGCATCTGCCACTGGATCAATTACTATGGATCCAGGGGAGCTTTGTCATCTTTTCTAAATTGATCCATACTACCTGAACTCAAGAACAGACTCATGAATGACTATTTGACCACAGTTAACATTCTGCAGGTTAAAGGGCAGGCCAAGACAGACAAGTTGACAAATAATTTACCAGATATAAGAACTGGGGCTCCGGGTGTCCCTTTCGTTCCTGGTTCCCCTTTGTGTCCAGGTGTCCCCTTCATTCCTGGTTCACCTTTATCTCCAGGTGGTCCCTTCATTCCTGGTTCCCCTTTGCCGTTGGGTGTTCCCTTCATTCTTTTTTCACATTGGCATCCATGTTTTCCCGGCATTCCTGGTTCTCCTTTGTCTCCAGGTGTCCCCTTCGTTCCAGGTTCTCCTTTGTCTCCAGGTTTCCCTTTCGTTCCAGGTTCCCCTTTGTCTCCCGGTGTCCCTTTCGTTCCTGGTTCTCCTTTGTCTCCAGGTGTCCCCTTCGTTCCTGGTTCTCCTTTGTCTCCAGGTGATCCCTTCGTTCCCGGATCCCCTTTGTCTCCAGGTAATCCCTTCGTTCCGGGATCTCCTTTGTCTCCAGGTGTCCCCTTCGTTCCAGGTTCTCCTTTGGCTCCAGGTTTCCCTTTTGTTCCTGGTTCCCCTTTGTCTCCAGGTGTCCCCTTCGTTCCTGGTTCCCCTTTGTCTCCAGGTGTCCCCTTCGTTCCTGGTTCTCCTCTGTCTCCAGGTGTCCCCTTCGTTCCCGGTTCTCCTTTGTCTCCAGGTGTCCCTTTCATTCCAGGTTCTCCTTTGTCTCCAGGTTTCCCTTTCGTGCCAGGTTCCCCTTTATCTCCAGGTGTCCCTTTCGTTCCGGGTTCTCCTTTGTCTCCAGGTGTCCCCTTCGTTCCTGGTTCTCCTTTGTCTCCAGGTGTACCTTTCGTTCCAGATTCCCCTTTGTCTCCAGGTGTCCCCTTCGTTCCTGGTTCTCCTTTGTCTCCAGGTGATCCCTTCGTTCCCAGATCCCCTTTGTCTCCAGGTGTCCCTTTCGTTCCAGGTTCCCCTTTGTCTCCAGGTTCCCCTTTGTCTCCAGGTGTCCCCTTCGTTCCAGGTTCTCCTTTGTCTCCAGGTTTCCCTTTTGTTCCTGATTCCCCTTTTTCTCCAGGTGTCCCCTTCGTTCCTGGTTCTCCTTTGTCTCCAGGTGTCCCCTTCGTTCCCGGTTCTCCTTTTTCTCCAGGTGTCCCCTTCGTTCCAGGTTCTCCTTTGTCTCCAGGTGTCCCCTTCGTTCCCGGTTCTCCTTTGTCTCCAGGTGTCCCCTTCGTTCCTGGTTCTCCTTTGTCTCCAGGTGTCCCTTTCGTTCCAGTTTCCCCTTTGTCTCCAGGTGTCCCCTTCGTTCCTGGGTCCCCTTTGTCTCCAGGTGTCCCTTTCGTTCCTGGTTCCCCTTTGTCTCCAGGTGTCCCCTTCGTTCCTGGTTCTCCTTTGTCTCCAGGTGATCCCTTCATTCCGGGATCTCCTTTGTCTCCAGGTGTCCCCTTTGAACCAGGTTCTCCTTTGTCTCCAGGTGTCCCCTTCGTTCCTGGTTCCCCTTTGTATCCAGGTGTCCCTTTCATTCCAGGTTCCCCTTTGTCTCCAGGTGTCCCCTTCGTTCCCGGTTCTCCTTTGTCTCCAGGTGTCCCCTTCGTTCCTGGTTCTCCTTTGTCTCCAGGTGATCCCTTCATTCCGGGATCTCCTTTGTCTCCTGGTGTCCCCTTCGTTCCCGGTTCTCCTTTGTCTCCAGGTGTCCCCTTCGTTCCTGGTTCTCCTTTGTCTCCAGGTGATCCCTTCATTCCGGGATCTCCTTTGTCTCCTGGTGTCCCCTTCGTTCCCGGTTCTCCTTTGTCTCCAGGTGTCCCCTTCGTTCCTGGTTCTCCTTTGTCTCCAGGTGATCCCTTCATTCCGGGATCTCCTTTGTCTCCTGGTGTCCCCTTCGTTCCCGGTTCTCCTTTGTCTCCAGGTGTCCCCTTCGTTCCAGGTTCTCCTTTGTCTCCAGGTGTCCCCTTCGTTCCTGGTTCTCCTTTGTCTCCAGGTGATCCCTTCATTCCGGGATCTCCTTTGTCCCCAGGTGTCCCCTTTGTTCCAGGTTCTCCTTTGTCTCCAGGTGTCCCTTTCATTCCAGGTTCCCCTTTGTCTCCAGGTGTCCCCTTCGTTCCCGGTTCTCCTTTGTCTCCTGGTGTCCCCTTCGTTCCCGGTTCTCCTTTTTCTCCAGGTGTCCCCTTCGTTCCAGGTTCTCCTTTGTCTCCAGGTGTCCCCTTCGTTCCCGGTTCTCCTTTGTCTCCAGGTGTCCCCTTCGTTCCTGGTTCTCCTTTGTCTCCAGGTGTCCCTTTCGTTCCAGTTTCCCCTTTGTCTCCAGGTGTCCCCTTCGTTCCTGGGTCCCCTTTGTCTCCAGGTGTCCCTTTCGTTCCTGGTTCCCCTTTGTCTCCAGGTGTCCCCTTCGTTCCTGGTTCTCCTTTGTCTCCAGGTGATCCCTTCATTCCGGGATCTCCTTTGTCTCCAGGTGTCCCCTTTGAACCAGGTTCTCCTTTGTCTCCAGGTGTCCCCTTCGTTCCTGGTTCCCCTTTGTATCCAGGTGTCCCTTTCATTCCAGGTTCCCCTTTGTCTCCAGGTGTCCCCTTCGTTCCCGGTTCTCCTTTGTCTCCAGGTGTCCCCTTCGTTCCTGGTTCTCCTTTGTCTCCAGGTGATCCCTTCATTCCGGGATCTCCTTTGTCTCCTGGTGTCCCCTTCGTTCCCGGTTCTCCTTTGTCTCCAGGTGTCCCCTTCGTTCCAGGTTCTCCTTTGTCTCCAGGTGTCCCCTTCGTTCCGGTTCTCCTTTGTCTCCAGGTGTCCCCTTCGTTCCTGGTTCTCCTTTGTCTCCAGGTGTCCCTTTCGTTCCAGTTTCCCCTTTGTCTCCAGGTGTCCCCTTCGTTCCTGGGTCCCCTTTGTCTCCAGGTGTCCCTTTCGTTCCTGGTTCCCCTTTGTCTCCAGGTGTCCCCTTCGTTCCTGGTTCTCCTTTGTCTCCAGGTGATCCCTTCATTCCGGGATCTCCTTTGTCTCCAGGTGTCCCCTTTGTTCCAGGTTCTCCTTTGTCTCCAGGTGTCCCCTTTGTTCCTGGTTCCCCTTTGTATCCAGGTGTCCCTTTCATTCCAGGTTCCCCTTTGTCTCCAGGTGTCCCCTTCGTTCCCGGTTCTCCTTTGTCTCCTGGTGTCCCCTTCGTTCCCGGTTCTCCTTTGTCTCCAGGTGTCCCCTTCGTTCCAGGTTCTCCTTTGTCTCCAGGTGTCCCCTTCGTTCCGGGTTCTCCTTTGTCTCCAGGTGTCCCGTTCGTTCCGGGTTCTCCTTTGTCTCCGGGTGTCCCCTTTGTTCCCGGATCCCCTTTGCCTCCAGGTTTCCCTTTCGTTCCCGGTTCTCCTTTGTCTCCAGGTGTCCCCTTCGTTCCAGGTTCCCCTTTGTCTCCAGGTGTCCCTTTCGTTCCAGGTTCCCCTTTGTCTCCAGGTGTCCCTTTCGTTCCAGGTTCCCCTTTGTCTCCAGGTGTCCCTTTCGTTCCAGGTTCCCCTTTGTCTCCAGGTGTCCCCTTCGTTCCCGGTTCTTCTTTGTCTCCAGGTGTCCCCTTCGTTCCAGGTTCTCCTTTGTCTCCAGGTTTCCCTTTCGTTCCAGGTTCCCCTTTGTCTCCAGGTGTCCCTTTTTTTCCGGGTTCTCCTTTGTCTCCATCTGTCCCCTTCAATCCTGGTTCCCCTTTGTCTCCAGGTGTCCCCTTCTTTCCTGGTTCCCCTTTGTATCCAGGTGTCCCTTTCGTTCCAGGGTCCCCTTTGTCTCCAGGTGTCCCCTTCGTTCCTGGTTCTCCTTTGTCTCCAGGTGTTCCCTTCGTTCCTGGTTCTCCTTTGTCTCCAAGTGTCCCCTTCGTTCCTGGTTCTCCTTTGTCTCCAGCTGTCCCCTTCGTTCCTGGTTGCCCTTTGTCTCCAGGTGTCCCTTTTGTTCTAGGTTCACCTTTGTCTCCAGGTGATCCCTTCATTCCGGGATCTCCTTTGTCTCCAGATGTCCCTTTCGTTCTGGGTTCTCCTTTGTCTCCAGGTGATCCCTTCGTTCCGGGATCTCCTTTGTCTCCAGATGTCCCTTTCGTTTTGGGTTCTCCTTTGTCTCCAGGTGTCCCCTTCGTTCCCGGTTCTCCTTTGTCTCCAGGTGTCCCCTTCGTTCCCGGTTCTCCTTTGTCTTCAGGTCTTTCAAGGATTATTGATTCTTCTAGGGGTCCAAATGTTTGGCTGGCTCCTGGTTGTTGTGTAAATTCTCTTGTCTGTGGATGAAATACATTTGTGTGACTGACGTTGTGAAACAAATATCAATTAAACCTTAGGGGATGTTCAGCATCTTCTTTTCTGGTCATGATAAGAGTCAATAAAAGTCACGTGTTTACGTTTAAATTTATTGAAAAGAAGTTAAAAAAATAGCCGTTTTTCACTTACTTCAGTTCCGATGGCTCCTATTTCCAACCCACACAAAAACAGAGTGAGGAGTAGAGCTGAAGCCATCTTTGCAAAGATAATGAGTTCATTTACTGGTTAGAAAACACATTTCAATCAAAATACTCAAACAAGCAGCACTTACTAATTATTAGAGACATTTTCAAATCCTTTTATCCATATTAATTTTAAACAGGACCAAATGTATACTGTGTCAACAAAGAATTTACTTGTTGTTTTAGAGTTTTTTTGTAGGTCAAGGCTTGCTGGTAAAGTCATGTTTCAATATGTTTCACAACCAATGCATACATATAACCCTATCCCTAAGCTAAATTTACTTTTGTTTTACATGAATGAAGGACAGTAAGTCAGGTTTTACCTTATTCTGACGGTGAATCAAAGCAGCTTCGGTAGTAACTGGAAGCACATTTGCTTAATAATGGAACACCAAGTTTATATTGCTTGATTTTAGGATGAGTCTCTCACTCTTTGATGATAGCTAATCAGTTAAAGATAAGCATGTTATGAAAAAAGATTGAAGAACACTACAAGACAACCCCTCCTACTCTGTTTGTGACCTGATTTTTAGTTTTGATTCTCTCTGAGACACAGATAAAGTAATCTGAACAACAAGAGTACACCAGAAGGGACATCTTGTGAATCCTGTTTATTTTAATTTAGTTTTGTAAATTGACCTTTTCTGTTTCAGAGAAAAAAAAGTCATAATATAGCTTAAGATCAGGGCCATTATTCAAATAATCCTAAAACCTAAAATACCTCCTAGTGACATCATTCTAAGAAAAATCAAGATTTTTCTTAGAATTGTACCTTAGTAAGATAAAAGTTATTCACAAAGCACCTTAGGCCTTAAGAGATATCCTGAAGAGAACAAATGTTAAAAGTAGTGAAGGGGATTTTAGTCAACCTCAAGAGTGTTTTAACCAGAGAAGATGGTGGAAAGACGGAGGAAGGAGAGATATTCTCCCTAAAATAAATATCAGTGAACAAATAAGATGATTTGTTTTACCATTTATACAAGAAAAAAATGACAGTAAAATGCTGACAGTTGAGTCACACATTAAAGCTGCAGCTGGCGAGTCGTTATGCTGCTACTCCTGCTGCTGTGGAGCTGGTTGAGCACTGTGCTGCTGCTCAGTGTCAATTCAGGCATTTTGAACACCTATTTTTGTCAAGTAATTTCAGAAAGATGGATAGAGTTGAATACAACACGCTACTGAACTACAAGGTCAAAGGCGAATATCTGCAAATCGTCACGAAAAAAACAAAAGTATGTTATCCGAAGAAAAGCTGCTTCTTTTGATTTTAAAGGTAAGTTTTGTTTTACTACTCTCATTGAATTGTGCATATCAATTTAGATTTTATATTACAGATGAAAATTGCGTAACATTGTTTCGTAAAGGTTGACCTGTCACAATGAAATGATTATGATTTAGATGTAACTAGAGCGCTTTCTCATAACAATTTTGTAAAAATGATTCTTGGATTCTTGGACATTTACAACAATGTTCCTTTATTTAGATAAGGCTATAGGTAAGGCTGTTTCAAATGTTGCTTAATATGCTTGCACAAAACTACTTCATAAAAATGAAGTATATTTTCATAAAAATATAATTCAATTCACTTTTATTTATATAGCGCCAATTCACAACACATGTCGTCTCAAGGAACTTCACAAAAGTCAGGTACATACATTCCAATTAGTCCTAATCATTGAACAGTGCAGTCAGATTCTGTTATTTATTCAAATTGGATAAAAAGTTTTTCTGTCTAAGGAAACCCAGCAGATTGCATCCAGTCAGTGACTTGCAGCATTCACTCCTCCCGGATGAGCATGTAGAGACAGTGGACAGTCACTGGCGTTGACTTTGCAGCAATCCCTCATACTGAGCATGCATGTAGTGACAGTGGAGAGAAAAAACTCCCTTTTAACAGGAAGAAACCTCCAGCAGAACCAGAACCAGGCTCAGTGTGAGCGGCCATCTGCCACGACCGACTGGGGGTTTGAGAGAACAGAGCAGAGACACAAAGAGATATCTTAATCTTCTCATGTACAGGTAAAATATCTATTTTACATAAAACTGAAGACTGAATGGATTTTGCAGCCATTTTGTGTTTGTGACTTTGTTTCTGTGAAAGGCGCTTTACAAAAAAACTTTACTTACTTACACAATTTTTGACTAGTAGTGTAAATATACACTGCTCTAGAAAATTAAAAGAACACTTTTAATGCACTTCCTGCCTGCTATCCATACTGATATGGAATGGGTAATGTGTTAGGAACAGAAGGATGCCACAACATTTGATGAAATTGAAAATTATCAACCCACAGAGTGTCAGGATCTGGAGTTTGTGTGTGTGTGTTTGTGTGTTTTCTTTTGTTAATCATGTGCAGGTCTCAGATGGTGCTGGAGTTCTCAGGTGTGCTGGGTGACAGGTGCGACTAATCTGCTGATTACTTGGAGGTGTACTTAAGCAGGAGGCTGCCAGCACTTGTTGCTAGAGTGTTTTTGCCTTCAGTGGTACAAGCGCAAGCGACAACTAACCGTTGCTTTTTTCTATGCTCTTAGTAACCTTCGTTTGTGCTTCTTTGCAGGTTGTTTTACCTGAACCTTCGGATAACTCTTGCTGATGCCTGACTTCGCTCTCAGCATTGTTTTGCTGTTTTGGATTTTCGACTTCTGGAGGAAGGTCTCCTATTTTCGTAGATTACGATCCAAGATTCCTGTTTACTTCGTCTGGAAAAAGACCAGCTGGCAGCTTCCTGTTTCACCGTCATCCAGACCTTGGCATAGGCGTAACCTGTTCACCCTCCAACCTCCATCCTGAACTCATCATCATTCCTCACAAATCTCTCAAGCCCTTCCAGAGAAACATCTTTGCCGAACACTCTGACTCCGAATCCCTCAAACCCCCCTGGCGGTTAGATTACTCCAACATCTTGGCGATCTTCCAGTTCCTGAGCATTTCACATTTATCTTTGTTTAAGGAAATCTCCTTCATAATCCTGTTTCCTCTTCTGAGTGTTTATCTGCACGTGGGTCAGAACTATCTCAAGCAAAATGACACGGAGCGCTCCATTCAAAGTCACAGAGAAACTTAAACTAAAGACCCATCACCAAACAATCATTCTGAACAACGTTGCAGGCAACATAATGTTCATCGCAACTTCTCCACAAGTTGTCGGTCACATGAGCTCAGAGTGAACTTTCTTTCATCTACAAAAAGAACAGGGCTGCGGTGCCAAACCTGCCAACTCCACTGTTCTCTGGTAAATGTCATTCAAGCTCCATGGTGCTGGGCAGTGAGCACAGTACCTACTAGAGGTCAGGCCCTCTGGCCACCCTCATGGAGTCTGATTCTAATGGTTTGGTCAGAGACACACCAGTCGCCTGCTGGAGGCCACTTTCTAGGACTCTGGCAGAACTCATCCTGTTCCTCTTTGCACAAATAAGCAGATACCAGGTCTGCTGATGGGTTAGGGACCTCTGATGGCCCTGTCCAGCTCTCCTAGAATAACTGCCTGTCTCCTGGAATCTCCTCCATGCTCTTCAGACTGTGCTGGGAGACACAGTAAACCTTTGGGCAATAGCACATATTGATATGCCTTCCTGGTGGAGTTAGACTGCCTGTGCAACCTCTATAAAGTCTAGGTGCCACCCCATGCTACCAGTAGTGACACTGACCCAGGTCAAATGTAAAACTACTCAGAAAAAGTAAAAAAATGGGGAGGGAAAAATGTCTGTGGCCTCCACCTGTAGAACCATTACGGTTTTGGGGGGTTGTCTAACTGCTGCCCTTTTAGTGCACCTGTTGTTTATTTCATTAACCCCAAAGCAGCTGACACTGATTGTACTCTGATTAAAAATTGTTTCTTATTTTTGTACTTTGTAGACTTTCACCTCATCAGTGACATGTTTCTACATAAATAAATTATTGTAAATTATTCAGTCATGCACTGTCGTTGACATTTACTAAAAACTTAGCGATTTCCACAGAGCGCTTATTAATAGTGACAGGAAACCTGCCTGCAGGATTTCATGATGGAAAGTGTTTCCACGACAGATAAAACATTTCACAGTGTCTCTCTCTGAGAAGCATGCAGCACCAGGAAACTGCAGACAGAGGCTGAGGCTGACTCTTCAGGCCTGACAGATTACTTTATTATCTGCTGATTTGTTTCTAAAATGCCCCATTTACAGATTTATAACACTGACGTCTGATTCCTGTTTTTGAGTTAAGAGGCCAGTGAAGCTGATATTCTCTGCAGCAGCAGCTTGTTCTGAGATTAAAACCAAACATCATCCTGACATGAAGAACATCATGAGTGCAGATAAATGCAGGGTCACTGATAAAACTAAGTCAAAGAGGGAAATGTTATTCATGAAAAGCTCCAAAGATTACTTTATAATTGTAACAAAATAGCCCTTTATTAATCTGCACTAAGAGACTCAGATGTTCTAGAAGGAATCACGCATTTATTTAACTTTAACCTTCTCTCCTCAGATGGCGTCTGGTGTTCCTCCTCGGTTCCATCACCGGCCTCTTGACCGTTGAAGCCGTGAGTAAAATGAACTGTTATTATTTCAGTTTTACCAACTCTGTCACTTTCAGAGCCGTGCTCTTTAATGTGGAGAAAATGATGGAAAGATGGGTAGCTTTGGACCAACTACGAGACAAGAATGAGACAAAAGATCCAACTGGTTTCTGGTTCCAACCGTATGTTTCTGTCTTCACAGGCGCCTGCTCAGAGTAAAAGCTATGTGGAGGCAGGATGGTACTTCTGTTTCTTTCCTGCAGAACCTTCAGTACCGGCCTGAGCTTTAGTTTTTATATACACGTCATATCAGAACATTTTACTGGAGAGACTTTGAAGAATTCGAAGCCACAGAAGTTTGTTTATTGTTGACAGTTCTGTAAAAAAATAGAAGGTGTGGACAGCAATAAGAAGTAAAAAGTATTATTTTCATCTGTAAATTTGTTAAATTCATACTTTAAGTTAATTTGGTTGAAGAATTTTAAAAAAATCCTTTAGAAAAATGGAAATAAAATTCAAATCAGGGAAAATCCTCAACACAAGAAGAGCTCTAGCTTAAGATTGATTAAAGACTAGAAGAGACACTGGTGGAAAATATCAGAGAAATTTGTAATGAAAGCTGGATTTTATTAGAAAGATGACCAGAAGCTTAAACAAGATCTGAATGACCCTTTCTAAGAAATCATGCTCAGTTAAGATTAACTCAAAGGTTTTAGCTCTGTGGACAAAGAAAAACATTCCGTCATGCCTCTGTTATGGCTGATAAAACTATACTGTGTTAACTGCTGATTGCAGTATGCTATCAACTGATTTCTGTTTGCCTGATTGTTTTCTTGTCTCTGAACACCTGGGCTTTGTTGCAGCTCGTCTGTCCCGCTCATTGTCCTCCTGGTTGGACACAGTTTGGCTCTCGCTGCTTCATTTTCAACTACCAGTCCAGGACATGGACTGAAGCAGAGGTACTGAACAGAACCCAGTTAGCTTATTGTTTGAGTAGTGCAATCACTGCAAGCATTTTATGCCACAGCTGAATTTACTCCCATTTCACTGAATAATACAGCTTGTTCTGGTCCTTATTGAGGAAGAAAACCACTATTTTAATTTAATCAGCAATTGTTTGGATAAATTAGGGTGTTGTCACTTAAACTCTGTGTACAGGTGCTGGACTGTCTGTCCATCTGTGCTGAGCAGAGAATGTGTGGGGTGCATCATCTGACTATGACCTCAGACTGGTGAAAACCTTCAGACATGTTTTCAGGAAGAACAGGACAAAACAAACCTGAAACCTTTCATGGCTTGGTTTGTTCACTTGCAGAACATGTTTTAAAGGTTTTGAATTGAAAGGGGAGCTATACAAAGCAACAGAAGCTTTTTGGAATTAAATTATGGAGGTAAAAATCTTTATTTGTTGGACTTTAAATGTTCGTTGTTTAAATTGTGGACAGAAATAAATGAATGAATCTCCTGTTTGCAGATAAAACTGGTGCCTCATTCATTATTAGAGTATTCACACACCGGATCATTAGTGGACAGTATTTACAGTGAAATGACTCCTAGGAGTCTTCTGGAATGACATGCCATGCACCACATACATGCCTTTTATTTGTGCTCAGGATATCTGATGCATCTCTGCAACAAGGAACATCTCAGGCTTCATCTGTGTTACAGCTCAAGTACAATCAACTCTTTCACATCCACACAGACAAACTGCACACTTTTAATTTGTTACTTCTGTCCATGAAATTAACTCAACTTTGTACTTTTTCTTTATGCTCCTTTAAAGTTCGTAAAAATATAATTCAATTCAATTCAGTTTATTTATATAGCGCCAATTCACAAAACATGTTGTCTCAAGGCACTTCGCAAAAGTCAGGTACATACATTCCAATTAATCTTAATCATTGAACAGTGAAGTCAGATTCAGTTATTTATTCAAATTGGATAAAAAGTTTTTCTATCTAAGGAAACCCAGCAGATTGCATCCAGTCAGTGACTTGCAGCATTCACTCCTCCTGGATGAGCATGTAGAGACAGTGGACAGTCACTGGTGTTGACTTTGCAGCAATCCCTCATACTGAGCATGCATGTAGCGACAGTGGAGAGGAAAAACTCCCTTTTAACAGGAAGAAACCTCCAGCAGAACCAGAACCAGGCTCAGTGTGAGCGGCCATCTGCCATGACCGACTGGCGGTTAGAGAGAACAGAGCAGAGACACAAAGAGAACAAAGAAGCACTGATCCAGGAGTACTTTCTATGGGAAGGAAAAGGTAAATGTTAATGGATGTAGCTCCTTTAGTCGTTTCACCTAGAAAGAAAGAACAGATAAACTCTGAGCCAGTTTTCAAGGACAGAGTCGGAAAGAGAGCACATAGAGTTAGTTACAGTAAAAGCTCAGTCAGTAGCTATGTCTAGGAGAGAGAAAGGGTTAAACACTGAAAGACAGGGCCATGTGGATCATCGGTAGAGGGTGAGCATTAAGTTGTTGCCAGCAGAAGCTCGGACGATGCCCCTCTCCAGAAAGGTGTCACAGGTAGACACAGAGTCAGGCCACGTGTAGCTTCTAGGAAGAGAAAAGAGAGAGAACGAAGTTAAAAGCTGAAATAACAGCAAATAATGCAAAATTGGAGAGTAGTGTGAGAAAGTAGCGAAGAGGGTGAAAGTGGTCATTATGTCCTCCAGCAGCCTAAGCCTATAGCAGCATAACTACAGAGATAGCTAAGAATAACTTAAGCCTCTCTAAGTATAAAATCGGTAATTTGGATCTTCTATTGTGTTGGAAAGATTATTTCTTTTTGATGGAATATAAAAGTAAATTATGAAATTTGAATAAAATGGAATAATGTATGATTCCCCCAGACTTCCTTTATTGACTTTTATTGAATTTTTATTGAGGATACAGTGAAAAGCAGGATCTTCAAAGCTCTGCTTATGAATATTTCCAGTTCTCTTTACATGACTTTCTTTGTGGATCAGGAAATGGAGCAAAGTAAAGAACTGTACATTTTTCTTTGTGTACTGTAGTTATCATGCTGCAGGTCTCTTCGTTCGAAGCCTTTCTAAAGCCCAGATGTTTTTGCAGCTGCATTTTGTCCTGATTTGGCCAGGAAGCTGCTGTTACTTTGCTGATGCTGAGGTACATCACCACTACCAGAGCTATGTTTATGTGACATGCTCTAGAACAGCTTAATGCTACACCTAAAATCAGCCACTGCAGTGAAATAAACCTGTGATCGTACAGCTGCTTATCATTCAGTGTCAAAGTGAAATTCATCCAGTTGGTACATTCAAATAAACAGATCAAGCTTCTGTATTGTTTAGCCAAATAATGCATTAATGTGATCAATTTAGAAAATATGCTAGTTGGCACTAAATAAGACTAATATGCAAATCTTAACTGATTTTAAGCAGAAACTACCAGGTTTCTTTATTAATTTGCTGCCCTCTGGTGGCAAGACTTTGTGGCTGCCCCTGTATGATTCCAGCTGGTCTAATACTAGTAGAATAGTTTATGTTAACTAGTGAGGTTAACCTGTCTGTGACTGAAGCTTCATTAAAACTAGAGCAGTCCAACGCAGCCCACTACCAGTAAAACCCTCAGTAAAACAATGACCTGATTCTTTCAGCTCCTTCAAACATGAAGCAAGAGGCTGTGTCTAAAGGTTGAAGATATTCAAAGGTTTAGAGAAACAAGATGAAGAAAAATCTGTTTGATAAATTCTGAGTTCACTCTAGGCACATTTAACATAGTTTACAGTGTAGATTTCATTGTATCATTATCATTAAACTTTATTTGAGCCTCTTTTACATGATTGCAGTTAAAATCCTCTAAAATCTTATTATGGTCTCAGTTTAACTCCCCCAGCAGGATACTTCTCTTCTGAGGGTCGCTAAGTATAAGTACCATCTTTTAATTACATTTTAATTTCAATTTTTTTATCTGTTTTTATACTTTTTTAATCTAACTGTAATTTATTTTACTCTCGTACTCGTCGTCTTCCACTTCATCCGGGACCGGGTCGCGGGGCCAGCAGACTCAGCAGAGACACCCAGACGTCCCTCTCCCCAGACACCTCCTCCAGCTCCTCCGGGGGGAGCCCAATGCATTCCCAGGCCAGCTGAGAGACATAGTCCCTCCAACGTGTCCTGGGCCGTCCCTTGGGCCTCCACCCGGTGGGACGTGCCTGGAACACCTCCCGAGGAAGGCATTCAGGGGGCATCCGGTATAGATGCCCGAGCCACCTCAACTGGCTCCTCTCGATGTGGAGGAGCAGCGCCTCTACTCCAAGCCCCTCCCGAATGGCCGCGCTCCTCACCCTATCTCTAAGGGAGTGCCCGGCCACCCTACGGAGGAAGCTCATTTCAGCCGCTTGTATCCAGGATCTCGTTCTTTCGGTCATGACCCAAAGTTCATGGCCATAGGTGAGGGTAGGAACGTAGACCGACCGGTAAATCGAGAGCTTCGCTTTTCAGCTCAGCTCTATCTTTACCACAACGGACCGACACAGCGCCCCCATTACTGCTCCATTCTTCCCTCACTTGTGAACAAGATCCCGAGATACTTGAACTCCTCCACTTGAGGCAGGAATTTATTTGATCTAAAAGGAAAATGTATTAGCTTTGTTACTGTTTGCAGATGACTGCAGATTTGGACTAAGCTCAATGAGAACCAAAAACTAGATCGCATTAGATCTCCATCTTTTAGAACTGAAAAGGTGTCATTATTTTTGCAGATTATCCACTCCTGATACAAATCTTAAAACCAGTAAATAAATTAAAGTACGGACATTGTGTGCTCAGGCTGGATGTAGAGCTTCAAAATGCAAATAGAAGAAACGGCAGCAAGAGACAAAAAGAGTTGGCAACTTTTTCAAAACTACATTCAAACTCAAAGAGGCTGATGATCCGATGATCAAATGTTTAAGACTATCAGCCCTAAAAAGTGAAAATTTGCAGATACATCTGGATTATGAGAGTTATGGGACAAAAAAGTCAAGTGGGGAAACCAGGTCCACTCAGATATTTACTATGAAGAAGAAAAGCAGGCGGTGAAAGTGACAATGAATTTGTCGTTTTTAGAGAAAAACAACAGAAGATGCCAGCATATTTGATTTTATTTGCTTAATTTAAGCAGAATAAAAGCACCAAATAGAAATAATAGAAAGTTAACATGGATAAATTAGAATTAATTGGGGATCATTTTCTGTAGAATAAAATATCTCCCGTGTGAGCGCCATCTGGTGGTGGGGACAGACACAACTCGGATTTCAAAAATTTCAGTCTTCCTTTGTTTCAGACAAAAGTATTATGGGTTTTGTTTGCTTTTTGGATTTTAAAGACATCAGAATGAATAATGAGATGAGTACAGAAGCAAAGACTGACACTGAGTCCTGCAGAATATATGAAGTCTGCCAATAATACATCAAATCTCTTTGCAGCTCAGTTGATCAGTGATAAACTGGTGTCTGCAGTTCTAGTTCTGCCTGTCTGTGGATTTTAGAGCCCATTTTAAATTTCTTTTGTTTGTTTTTAAGATTTTATACAGTCTTGCCCTGCCTTATTTAACCGAGCTGCTCCACCTTTACACTCGCTCTCGGTCATTAGGTCCGCTGACCAGCTGCTTCTGGTCATTCCCAGTTCCAAGCCCAAGCTTAGAGGGGACAGGGCCTTCTCTATTGGGGCCCCTAGGTTATGGAATGCTTTAACTTATCACATTCGACGGGCCCCTTCATTGTCCATTATTAAAACTCGTCTAAAAACATATTATTACTCATTGGCCTTCAACCCAACTGGGACTTGATTTTACTCAACTTTTATTGATATTGATTTTATCTGTTTTATTGTGTGGTTTTTCCTATGTATGTTTGTATTGAGTTTTTAAGTTATTTACATTGTTGTGTATTTAGTTTTGTTATATTTGATATTTATTTCTTATCCCCGATGTTCAGCACGTGGTTTCCGCTGTGGCTGATGTTAAAGCGCTTTATTAATAAAGTTGATGATGATTGGGTGACTGGACTTTAAATTAATTAGATGAGAAAAGTATGGGTAGGGCCCTGCAGGTTTGACAAAAGCGACAAAAGAAAAATGCGTTTTTTAAGGTCACTGAACGCTGTAAAAAGTAGCGTTAAATGACCAGAAAAGTGGCATAAAAACGGCATATTTTACAGCGTTCTGACTTATAAAACAGCGGTTTTTTCGTGACCTTTTAACCAGACGTGTGGTAAAAGGGGTATTTTGTGGCACTGTTGGCTCTCCATACCAATCAAGCCTGCAGACGGGTCCGCTGCAGAAGGAATACCTGATCGGGACAGGAGGACGCCAGTGGGAAGAAACGCTGGGTGACTTTGTTCCATCGTTTTTGAAAGGAAACATTAACTCGCCTTGTGTTTTCTGCGTTTCTGCGTTTTTTAGCCTGTTGGACAAGAAAGGACTGTGTGTGTGTAAGCTGGAGAAGTCGAGTTGAACGGTCAATATAACAAATTATAACTACTGGCCTGCGAACATTTCATTTGTGGACTGATTTTCCCTTTGGAAGGTTACCGCCACTTATATGGTTGTTCATGTTAGTTGCTTTTTAGGACAGTTCAATTTATTTAATGTGTGCTGGATGTTTTAGGTTAATGATGCTTACTTGTCTTATTTGGTTAATATCTGGGTTTGTGTGTATGCTTTACCACCATACAGTGGTACAATCTGATGAAAACACACAGTTAGTTAAACTTGATGTCACTCGCTGCTGCTGTTCTTTAATGGTGAACTTTGGAGATCCTCCTGACCGTTTGGTAGAAACTCTGGTTTCCCTCCAGCCTCGTTTGTCCCAGTTCCAGCTAGTTTGCTCTGACTCTAGGTTGGTAAAGTTTTGGCCAGCAGCTAATTTCTTGCTTCCATTTCTTGATTTATGAAGATTAACATACATCTAAGAAAGGTCACAGACACTTTGGTAGAGAAACAGGCCCACTGCATCATAGATCCTCCACCATGCTTAAAAGTGGGCACATGTTCATCCTTTTATCCACTGTTGGTTGCCAACTTCTGGGATTTTTTTAATGTACTCACATTGAAAGTAAAATTTCTTAAAATGCTTAATCCCGTATCTTTTGTTGTTAGTGCAATAAAAGATTTGCTCCTTTAATGCTTTTTTACACATCTGCAACATGGGTGCCAATAGACATGTTGGCATCTGTAGAAAAGGGTCCCAGATTTCTGGCACTAAGCATAAACCAGAAAGATGATAACAGGAATGTGAGACAGACATTTTACCTTCATTTATTTTTTAAGTGTAGTTTCAATTTAAAAAAACAAATCTGTGTAACATGAACGGCAGAACGAGGGATGAAGTACAGGCTAAAAATGTCCGACATTTTATAATAAAAACAAATAAAAGAATAGCAGCGACAGACTTACTACACCAGGATGAGGAGTTAATTCCTATTGTTTCAATCAAAGACACAGTGGTTGAAAATGCACCAATGTGATCAGTCATTTACATCAGACCTGCAGAATAACGGGTCTAAATAGGGGTAGTGTTTGGACAAGTACAGTTTCAAATTCAATCTGTATTCAAGCAGCAAAGGTTGACTGAGACGCCGTGAGCCAGCTGTGCCTGCAATAAGTGGGTAAAATAATCCATGATGTGGAAACCCAGTTAAAATCCAACTTCTAATGAGGAAAACTGATGAATAATGAGCAACTTGCAGTGAAGAACTTCACTTTGAGTTGGGGGGCTGGTTGGGGGCCCGTCATCAACGACGTTAAGAAAACAGGTTGAAAGGTCAAACGTACAACAATGAGGACATACGTTTAATGCACACATTATTCCCATTCCCTACTTGAACTGAAATAATCTACATCCAGACTAATACCTGTGTGCAACACCTGGATGGTTCTGTTCCAGATGTCCTCGCATGCTATGCTTAGGGGTGCCGAGTAGATGTCCAACAACATTAACTCTTTATGAATAAATGGGCTTGAGGTTCTCAAGTTCCTTTCAAGCTCACACATCGAAGAATACAACCACATCTCACGCTATGCTTAAAGCGGGAAGAACAACAGTACTACTCCAATACGCTACTGTTCGTGGCGCCCATCTAGGACACGGCGTCCCGGTTCCCTACGCGTAGACTTCCTCCACTTGCAACCAGATTCCGGAGCAGTTTGCATCGACCGGCCAGGTAGTCCTCCTCGTCAACATTGACTAGCAGTTTTATAGCCTCGTGGCCCACAGCTTGTTTAAGGGAGTCCGTGATGAAGACCCCTTTAAGAGCCTCCAGCAACGACCCGTTGATGTAGTCCCTCCAGAAGGCGTCCAAGTAGGTGAGCTCTGAGAACTTGATGTCACAGATGATTGAACCCAAGTCTCTGGATTTGAGGATGGTGTTGGCCTGGTTGAAGCGCTCAAACTGTCGCTCCACCGCCTCCTGCTTGTTGGAGAAGATGTTTCCTTGAAGGGCAGACTCGTGCTGGCAATATTCTGCACGAACTCGAAGACGGATATCTGAAAAAGGAACCGATATAGTAAACAAAATCCTAAATAAAATGATCCCTTTTTTGCACCAACGTTGTTGTTGCAGCAGCTTCTCTTTTCCAGCAGAAATCAAGAACAACCAAAGGCCACTTGCTGAAGCCAGGACAAGGTGACAGAACTCAAAGAAAGTTTGGACACTTTCAATTCTAGGATTTTATGTGATATGTGATATGATAAAATATATCTAATCTCGAGTGTTGAAAATCAACAGAATCCACACTGTTAGTGTCTGGTAAACATGTAGCCAAAATAAAATGAAATGACCAGTTAAAAACAGGAGTTCATGGTCGGCTCAGTGACTGCAAGGTGCCAACGTCCTCTGGCTGCAAAACAAGCTCAGATCACAAGCCCTCCACCACCGTGCTTCGCAGCTGACATGTTTATGGTGACAAACGACCAGAAGCGTTGCATGTTGGTCAAACTTTAACTTAATCTTTCACTTTGTAGAATGATGGAGTTCAGCAGTTTGGAAATGGTCTTCTAACCCTCTCCAGACAAATTAGCAGCAAATGTTGTTCCTCTAAGTTCATTGCTGATGTCTTTCCAACTTGGCATTGGGTTAACCACCAACAAGCTAATAAAACTCCTGCTCTTACTGGGCTGCTAACACCGATGATCAGTTCATCCAGTGTGTTTGACTAACATCACCTTGTGATGCTACTTTCCCTCCTAAATCCACCAGAAGCAATAAATAAATAATGCCAGTGAGAAATCTGTTTGTTTTTGTCCACTTGACGGTAGGTTTAAATCATTTTAAAACCTGGTAAAGATCGAATAAATGTTTCTATGAGATTAGACGTAAAAGTCTAGAACTGGAGCGGAGTTTGGATTTTGGCACTGGAAACCAACTGATGCATTTTATTTTTCACTCCCTGCTGTGTTCTCTCCTTCTCTACCGTTCGTTTCTCCACTTAAATGAGCACAACATTAAAACTAGCTGTAATGACTTATTCTATGGTGTATTCCATGTATCAGGATTGATGTAAAAATCTTCCCATTATTTTCTGTCACTTGTTCTAACCTCTGCTGTTTTATTATTTTCATGAAACACTGATGTCTTTATCTCTGTCTTCCTCTTGCTTAAATGTTTACGTCATTTATGGCCAAAAACAATTATAAAATGAGCTGTGATTCTGGTTCTGCTAGAACCCTTTCCTACTCACCAACATAACGTCTCTAACATGATGCTGAAGAGCGCAGTCTACAAGGGAAACAACAGCCACATTTAACCTTTTAATTCTTACCACAAGTTTGCTTTTCTTTGCAGTCAGCGGATGAATTACTTCTCTTCCGTTTGCGGTGCGGGGCAGGGGGGGTCGGCTTAGTTCGGGGAGAGCCAACATGTGGTCCTGATGGGGAGCAACACAGGAATGGGTGTGGACCTAAGAGTGAAATCAGGTTTGAGGTTAGATTTTATTCGACATTGTTAGTAAATAGTCTTTTGGAAAAAAATATTGACATCTGATGGCATTAAATTAAGAAATGAAAATGGACTGTTGTTATGGACTGTTGTTATGAGTGGCACCTTTCCTACATATTCACAGACCCACCTGTTCTTCTGTGAGCTACAGCTTCCTTACACAGCTCTGTTCCTCTTGGTGAAATGTATCGCACAGATGTTTCCTCCAGGTACTTGTCGACAGGATCTGGGCACACTGGAAACATCTTAGTTAGCAGCTGATTTCTAACGGTAATTCCAGCCTTCAAACTAACAGAGCGCAAGACCCAAATGCACGAACCATCATGGAACATCAGTTTTTACAAACAAGTTTGAGTTCAGTTCGCCAAAAAATGTCGTCATAGATACAAAAACCACAAGTACCTCAGATCTGAATACAGACTTTCTCCTACCATTATCCAAGGGGGGCGCCACGCCCCGCCAACCAGACCGCCCGCCCCCCCAAGAGGATCACGGCATGTAGTAATAGAACGTTTTCACAGTTAATGTCATTCGTTTTACTAGATCACGCTGTGAAGGATTTCTGTCCCTGCGTTGTCGCTACTCTACTTTCTATGGCCAAACTTGACAAAAGCTGGATGAAAACACACTCTTCGTACTGTCACCGATGCTGGCACGCTTACGCTGGCACGCTGACGCTGGCACGCTGACACGCTGATGCTGGCACGCTGATGCTGGCACGCTGACACGCTGACGCTGGCACGCTGATGCTGGCACGCTGGGCTGCGTGCGCTCGCACGTAGCTGAACACACGCTCCCGACAGCAGACAGAGAGTGCACAGATAAACATGCTGCTAAAACCTGGAACGCAGGCAAGGATATCCGCGGTTTTTTAAAAGCTCCAAACTTGTTTTGATGGCAGCACTTCCTCTCCTGCGAGCAGCAGCAGGGCTAACTCTCCTAGTCCTGGAATATATGGCGAAGGTACAAGTACACAAAATAACCCGAGTGTTTCATGCCCCTGACACACAGCTAAAGTCCAGTGAAATAATCCTCCTGGTTCTATATGACTTATATATATAGATGTAAGAGACAGAAACAGATCAAAGATGTGATAGTGACAAAAAGACCAAAATCCTAGGAAAAACACTGGAAGCCAATTTATTCCAAACAAAACTGTTATTGTCAGATCAGATTTAAATCCAAATAAATTCAAATTTATATAATTCAATAAAGATCGTCAGATTGAATGCAGTTAAAGATGATGCTGCCAATTATATTTCACGTGCCAATCATTCATGCTCCACATGCTAATAACATACTGGCCCAGTTGGATGGACTCCAACTGCCCTTGAGATCCGGACCTGATGTGTATTTTTGGTAGCTGAGAAGCTAAAGCTCAGGGTGTGGACACTGCTGATGTTGAAGAGATTATGGAAAATGTGGTTTAGTTGTAATCAGTTAAACTGACACTAATTGATGTCGTCACTGATGCTTTCTGCCATGCTCTCAAAATTACATGCTTTCCTGAAATGATGCAGCCCAAGTTATCGTTGAGGAAGAAGTGGCTAGCACCCCCTGGTGGACTAGTTTCTAAAGATGTGGCCCATGGTGCGGGGCTGCATGCTCTTCCCCTGCATGAGTGGGTTCTATCCCGGTGCTCCAGCTTCTTCCCACAGTCTGAAAACATGACTGTCAGGTTAATTGTCTCCATGGTAGGGGAGCTGCAGTCTGAAAATGATTTCTGTTTGGACAAGTTGAGATGTTAAAGTGGAACAAGATGAAAGTATGTCGAATTTTACAGGGAGAGCTTTTGGAAAAGCTGAATAAAAATGATACCATCAGAACCCTTCCTGCAACATTTTAGATCTGCTGGCCCTGTAAGACATTTCAGTAGCGAAGACACCACTCAAATTCACAGGCAATTCTAGCATTGATGAGCAAGCAAAGCGATGAGGCCCCACAGACGTACCTAATGTCCACGCTAAAGGACACATCCTGGGTAAAAATAACTCCAAGATTCCACACAGTAGTACTGCAGGCAACAGAGATGCCGCTGAGGGTAAATTATAGGCTCCACAGTTTGTTCCTACGGTACTCTAGGCTAAGAAGACCAACTTGTGCCTTCTCTCAACTTCGACGCCAAACAGTAAATTCACTCAAGCTTTTATGTGTTTATAACAAGCTTGTCATCTTTTCAATGAAATAGATTCATCCTGCATAAAAACAGCTAAATATCATCAGCATATCAATGAAATTATTTTTATAGAGACGTGAAGAACTTCATGAGGCAATGTAGGTTTCTGTGTCTTACGAACACGTCAACATGTGGTTATCCGAAGCTGGAATCAAATTCATAAACATCACAACTGCTTTATTGGGAGAAAAAAATCGCAGTTTGGTATGTATTTATGTATTTCAGTTTTTAAAGTTGCGGCTACGCTTCAATCAAGAAAAATAAATAAAAATATGAGTTTTTGGATGCTCAAGGTAGCTGATTGTTCTCCAGTAGCAGGTACAGGGGTTGGACAATGAAACTGAAACACCTGTCATTTTAGTGTGGGAGGTTTCATGGCTAAATTGGACCAGCCTGGTAGCCAGTCTTCATTGATTGCACATTGCACCAGTAAGAGCAGAGTGTGAAGGTTCAATTAGCAGGGTAAGAGCACAGTTTTGCTCAAAATATTGAAATGCACACAACATTATGGGTGACATACCAGAGTTCAAAAGAGGACAAATGTTGGTGCACGTCTTGCTGGCGCATCTGTGACCAAGACAGCAAGTCTTTGTGATGTATCAAGAGCCACGGTATCCAGGGTAATGTCAGCATACCACCAAGAAGGACGAACCACATCCAACAGGATTAACTGTGGACGCAAGAGGAAGCTGTCTGAAAGGGATGTCGGGTGCTAACCTGGATTGTATCCCAAAAAACATAAAACCAACGGCTGCTCAAATCACGGCAGAATTAAATGTGCACCTCAACTCTCCTGTTTCCACCAGAACTGTCCGTCGGGAGCTCCACAGGGTCAATATACACGGCCGGGCTGCTACAGCCAAACCTTGGTCACTCATGCCAATGCCAAACGTCGTTTCAACGGTGCAAGGAGCGCAAATCTTGGCTGTGGACAATGTGAAACATGTATTGTTTCTCTGATGAGTCCACCTTTACTGTTTTCCCCACATCCGGGAGAGTTACGGTGTGGAAAAGCCCCAAAGAAGCGTACCACCCAGATTGTTGCATGCCCAGAGTGAAGCATGGGGGTGGATCAGTGATGGTTTGGGCTGCCATATCATGGCACATTCACTTGGCCCAATACTTGGCTAGATGGGCGCGTCACTGCCAAGGACTACCGAACCATTCTTGAGGACCATGTGCATCCAATGGTTCAAACATTGTATCCTGAAGGCGGTGCCGTGTATCAGGATGACAATGCACCAATACACACAGCAAGACTGGTGAAAGATTGGTTTGATGAACATGAAAGTGAAGTTGAACATCTCCCATGGTCTGCACAGTCACCAGATCTAAATATTATTGAGCCACTTTGGGGTGTTTGGGAGGAGTGAGTCAGGAAACGTTTTCCTCCACCAGTATCACGTAGTGACCTGGCCACAATCCTGCAAAAAGAATGGCTTAAAATCCCTCTGACCACTGTGCAGGACTTGTATATGTCATTCCCAAGACGAATTGACGATGTATTGGCCGCAAAAGGAGGCCCTACACCATACTAATAAATTATTGTGGTCTAAAACCAGGTGTTTCAGTTTAATTGTAGAACCCCTGTATGTTTCCGTTCAGCTTGATGTTCCAGGACAGTAATGCTGCCCAGTGCAGAGCAGCCATGTACCTTATCGCTGGTTTAAACGCTGACATAAAGTTCTGGTTCGATCCCCCTTTCTTTCTCCACTGTAGCTGCACGAGAAACCCAGAGTTCAGCGATAGCCGGGAGTCCTCACTGGTTGGTTCTGGTGTCACCTTTTAACGTTCCCCTACAGAACGTTGGATTGAGCTCCTAGTTCCTCACATAAACATTCTGCATGTGTTCAGGTAGAAAACGACGTGGTATTGATTCTATACACACGTGTACTGAACGGACGGGGCTGTACCGGATGTTTCAGTACAATAAGTGTACAGTTAGAGCCCCAACCCAATGCCAGAGACGTCAGGAAAGGTTTTTTTCAACCCTAGAAGTTTCTTTGCTAAACTTGGAGCAACCCTAGAGATCAATGGTACCATAAGAACAAACAACTAGTCTGTATGTTCCAGATCCACAGAGCCAAATCATCACATCACCTAAGGCCTAATTTATACCTCCCAGTCTGCTCCACTGTTCACACTAAACCGAAAATCACCAGTACCTACCCACCAAGCTGACGGTCCGACCTAACGGGGACAATAATATGCTCAGTCAAAGGGTGGCACCAAACACACAGATGGGTCAGATCAGGAGCAGAAGAAGTAAAATGATGATGAGGACAGCGCTGCCATTTTCCCAGTTTGGATCATATTTCTACCAGGGACAACGAGGATACAACATATTAGGAACAGGGGCGTGTTTATCCGTGAGGTCCAAGCAGCTCCCCCGCACTACGGAGGTATGGAGAGGCCTTTGGGTGTCTAAATATTTGACCCTCGCTCTGTTGTGTTCTGGGTTTCTAAAGAGAGCCACAACGCAGGAAGACAGTTTATCTACGTGGATATATCTGATGACCCCAGCAAACAGATGTCTTAAAGGTTGTGGAGCATCCTCTTCATCAGACTGTCGTACAACAACAGAGAGTCTTCAGTCAGAGGCTTCTTCAGATCTGCTGTAAGACAGACGCTGCAGGAGATCCTTCCTGCTCACAGCCATCAGCATCTACAACGACTCTTTGAAGAAACCTGCAGAATATTAACTACAAAACACTTCATTTCCCTTTGGGATGAATAAAGTATTTTTGAGTTTGATTTGAACTGAGCAACAGTCTGTGTTTGGGAAAGCTATTTATGATCTCAGATTAATATCTGCCCACCGGACTGGCAGACCTTCACATGTGGCGCTTATTAACCCCAGCTGGTTATGTTTAAAGACCTGACAGTGTGAGGGCAGCACATTGACCCACATTAACTTTAAGACAGGCAACAATAAAACAAAAATCAGAGACGGTGCGCTCATGTTTTTCCGGAGCTAACGTTTAATTTAGTATGAAAGCTTCGGGCATCTTTATTGTTTTTAATTTAGCAGACTAGTGAAATAATTTCAAAGATGGAGCCGACAACCTTTTCACTGGCTACTAGATTCTGTGAACTCGGCTCTAGGTCCAGGGAGGTCCTTTCCTCTGGTGCTTGGGTCCGTACTTCTGGTGGTGAAATCAGAAGGACCTGGAGCTGAGCTCTAGCACCAGTTTGGTACTAGATAGGTTGAATGGACCCCTCCAGTGCACAGGAACCTGAGTGAATCTGAACAGATTGGTTTCTAATCCTGATTGAACTGTTTATTTTCTTTCAGTTTGTAGGCATTAACATTTATCTTTACAGACGGAAAACACACTTTTATTCCTCTGTTTTACAGCCTGTTTGATTGATCAATAAATTGAGTAAAATTGACTTTATTTAAATGTTGTCTGCAAACGTTATACAATAATTACAGATTAACTGTAAATGTTGCATAAAATCCTTGACTCACCAGTCTGCCGTTTCCTGAGGGTGACGTAAGGCAGGAGGTCGTGGCGGGTGATAATCCTTAGAAGCTGAAGAACATGTCGGAAGTTCGTCTCATCACATCGGCCCTGGCGTTCCAATGCGAGCAGGAAATCTCTTCCACTCCTGATACCACCACGCTCATACTCGTCAATCACGTCAACAAATAGGAACGACAGCACCCTGACATCCCTGTGTGTTAGCTGGGCTCCAACTATGTCAAACATGCGATGAAGGGAGTACAGACCATGGGAGTTGTCTATCACTTCCTCAGGCCAAGGCTCAAAGCCCCAGTCTTCTCTGGAAGAGCTGGAGTTTGTGGAGCGCGTAGAAATGTTTCTGTTAGTCGTGTCCCCGCTGGTAGCCGCCAAACTGCGGCAGCCCCGTCTGTTTATCAAAGCTCTGTGTTCCAGAGGCCCGACGTTGGCCCGGCTCTGACTGGAGTCCAACCGGTTAGGCTGTAGTTGGGATTGAGCCTGCTGAGCAGAGGAGTTCGGAGCAAGATGAGCAGGAATACCAGCATTTGGGATTGGTGGTTGTTGTGACATCATCTCCAAGGTTGATAGAGACAAGAGTTGTTAGGATCCCACCAACTTCCACAGTCTTCCTCTGCTTCAACAGATGAGGTATGTTTAGAGAGTGAAGGATAACACAGAAAAAGTTATTACTTTTCATCAGGTTTAGCAGCTCGTAAGTACTGATATGATCAAAATGTTGTGACGCTGCAACAGTGACAAGTAAGATCAGTATGGAGCCCACAGACGGAGGCCAACATCCTATACCATCAGAATGAGGAGAAAAAGAACCAGGAGTTACAAAACAAGTTGTTAGCCTATTTTCTGGAAGCTTTCAGCATTGCACCGATGAAGATGCTGCACCACCCACCCTTCTTCAAGCTTTGACAAGTGTGTAATGGACTGCACTTAAAAAAGTAATGCTAACTTTAAGGCTGCACAATATATTGCAAATCTCTTAACATCGCAATATCAGTGCGCCTCATATCTATGGCGCAAAGGACTGTTTGGAGAGTAATAATCGTTGGCTAATATATTCTGAGCGTGATTAACTTATATAATGTAGTAATGTAGTATTTAGCCAGTTGGACAGAATCTCACGGCAGCAGATGATCTCATCGACACTAATGGTATTCTCCAACTGCTAAGAGTGATGAAAGCACAGATGAGACGGAGAGGAAAGAAGAAATTAGGTATATATCATCATCATTGCCACCCCAAGATTTTTTTTATATCGTGCAACTAATAACTTTGCATTTCTTCAACAGTTACAGAGGATCACTAGGATCTCATAGTACCAAAAGAGCCATAGCATTATTTATAAATCATGTCACAGTAAAGACAGTTGTAGTAACTGAAGACGCTATGGAAAAATAGAAACATGGCAAAAATTGTCAGTTAAAAGACCAGATAGAAACTGGTCAGAGGACTACCAAGAGGCCTAATCTAGCAACAAAGGATCTGCAGGACACTCCAACAAGGACGGTTTACGTTCTGATGTTTTAGCAATGTTCTGCATTGTCTATATGCTTTAACGCTCCACCATCCAGGTCCCCAAGAAACGCACCTTCATGGGGTTAAATGACCACAGACCTGTATCTCTGACATATGTGGTCATGAAATCCTTTGAGCAACTGAAGGACATCACAGGCCCCTGCTGGACCAGCTCCAGTTTGCTTATCGGGCAAACAGATCGGCAGATGATGCACTCAGCTTGGTACTACATTTCATTCTGCATCACCTGGACCACCCAGGGATGTACGCCAGGATCCTGTATGTGGACGTCAGCTCCACGTTCAACACCATCAACCCAGACATCCTCCACCAGAAGCCCACAGTGCTGGCCTCCACCCTTCAGTGGATCACCAGTTTGCTGAAGGACCGGCGGCAGCAGGTGTGGCTGGGGAGCATTTTCTCCCAAACAAGTACCATCAGCACTGGCGCCCCCCAGGGGTGTGTTTTCTCCCCACTCCTCTTCTCTCTGTACACCTCATGACTCCACCTCTGCTGACAGGCCGGTGAAGCTGATGACACCACGTTCATTGGTCTGATCCAGGACAGTGATGAGTCTGATGAGTCTGCATACAGACAAGAAGTAGATCGGCTGGTCCACTGGGGCCGTCAGAACCACCTGAAGCCACTCAAGACAGTGGAGATGGCGGTGGACTTCTGGGGGACACCCCCACACTCACTTCCCCTCACCATCCTCAACAACACTGTATCAACTGTGGACCACTTCCAGTTCCTAAGAACCACCCTTTCTCAGGACCCGAGCTGGTCCTCACACATAGACAATGGTCGGAAGGAGGCCCAGCAGAAACTGCTCCTTCTGCAGAAACTCAAGATGTACCACCTTCCACAGGAGCTGCTGCTCATCTTCTACACTGCCATTATTCAGTTTGTCCTGTGCACATCCATCACTGAATGGATTGGCTCATCCACAAAACAGAGGAGGTCCAGGGTAAGGAAAAGGGCAGCTAGCATCTCTGCGGACCCCACAGATTCTGGACAAAAATTAAGACTTTTACCTTCACATCAGCGCCACAGAGCGTTGTTGGCAAATGCCAGCCGTCACAGAGACAGTTTCTTTCTCAAGGCTGTCTCTCTGATGAACACAATGATCACCTTACAGCCTGAGAAGTCAGCTGTTCTGCCGTGAAACAAAATAAGCAAATTTGCACTATTATAACTTGCCTTTTTTTCTTCTCTTTATATGAAAAAGGTCAGTTCATACACACACATAATGTTCCTTTTTTCCTTTGTTATTTCATCTATAGTTAATATATTTATATTTAATGTCTGTATGCTGTGAGCGCTTCAAACCGAAGACAAATTCCTGAAATGAGCATCACCAGAGAAACACCCACAGTACAACATGTTGGTGGAACCTCAAGATCTGAGGTAACTTTTCTTCAGATGGAACTTGGGTTTCATTAAGATGGGTGATGTTATAAATAGATCCAAATACCAGTCACGTTTTACCCGAACCCTACAAGGGATGTGGCAATCTAAGCATAACTTTTGCAAGGCAGACAGAGAAAATAAAGTCTGAATGTGGGATGTTAGTTGAAAACCTAATGCTGAAATTAAATCGAAAGGAAATTTTAGCAAATTGTTAGTTTAAAGGAGAAGGCCTTATGTGACCAGGTTAATGCACATTGATTCCCCTTTAAACACATTTATTTTATTCAGTTAATCTACAGAATAAATATCACAGGAAAAAAGGAAAAAATCTTGATACTATTTATTTTTGTCACATTTTTATTACACACTTTTGAGAGCGACTGTATGTACCAGACAATTTCAATGCCAGGTGAAAATTTTTGAAATTATTGTGACAAGAAGCTAAAACTAGCAAATCCAACGCGTTCCGTCAGGCAAACTAGATCTGGGTGACAACACATATCAGTGTACAAAATAGTTATCCAACAGTAGAGATCAGGCAAATAAGGTATTTAGCTCTGAGCTGAACACATGTGGTAGGGATGTGGCTGCTAACATTTCCTTTCTGTTAGCTGACAGCGTCATATAAACTAACTTCAGACAGTAAAACATATTTTCTAACGCAAACCTCCTCACAGATGTCAGTTTTATTGTACCTTCAGTGTTTATGGATGATCCAGATAGGCGTCAGACAGCAGGAGTCCGGTGGATAAACAACATGAAGCTAGCTGCTCCAGAGCTGTTAGCAGCTTAGCTTCTTCTCGAATAAAAACACTGAGCTCCGTTCAACGGCTGCGCTCCAGTTCACTGGAACCGAACCATAGCTTTACAGCTGCCTATCGGGCGAACAGCATCCTGCGGAGCAGGACCACAAGGTAATGTAGATGTTATGCTCCATCTATCGATATCACAGCAAAATTAAGCTAATAATTTTCGGCGTTGAGGCAAAATGAAAGAACTTCCAGTTCGCTTTGCAGTTCACTTCCGGGTTTCAGGTTCAGGCTTTTTACTTTGTTGAAGAGAGAATAAAAGCATTACATTTTTGTCAAATTTGACACGACGGAAAAAAAATGGGAAGTACAAATACATTTATATAATAAAGTTCAATATTTCTTACAGAAACCGTAGTTTTATTCATTGTATATAAAATTTAACAGGGCTGTAAAAAGTATTTGCTCCCGTACAGACCTCTTGTTTTTGTTTTTTCACACTTATTTTTTATTAAACAATAAATGCAGTTTTTTTAATTGATGTTTTCATTTATTAGGGAAAACCAGCTTTCCCAACCAACCTGTGTCTGTGTCAAAAAGCAACCACTGTTTATTAAATCATAGATTACCACATTTTTAGAAAGCGGAGTTCATTTTTACTGGATGTGGCTAGATGTGTAAAATCAAGAAATCACATAAACAGAACCTGTTTGACACAAAGGAGACTTACAATAGTCAAAAAGCAACACGTCACTCACCAATGTAAGGAAATGGAAGAATAGATGAGAAACAAAGTAATTGACATCTGTCAGCCTGGAAAGGGCTACAAAGCTGAACAGTGAGACAGCACCTGGAATAGTAGTGAACCGCCCCAGTAAAGGCCAGCCAACCAAAATACTCCAAGAGCTCATCAATGACTCATCCACGAGGTCACAGAGGAACCCAGAACGACTAAAGCCCTGTAGGCCTCACTTGCCTTAGTTAAGGTCACTGTTTATGAGAGTGAGCAAAAATAACATCCATGAGAGAGTTCTAAGGTGAAAACCACTTCTGACCAAAAAGAACACAAAGGTCTGTCTCACATTTGTCAAAAAAACATCTTAATGATTTCCACGACTTTTAGGAAAATATTCTCTGGACAGATATAACAAAAGTGGAGCTTTCTGGACAGTGTGCATCCCATTATATTTGGTGCAATGCTAACACAGCATTTCAAACAAAGATCATACCAGTCGTCAAACATGGTGGTGGTAATATGATGGTCTGGAGCTGTGTTACTTCTTCAGGACACTGGCAGCGTGTTGTAATTAGTGGAACCCTTAATTTAGCTCTCTAGCAGAAAATCCCAAAGAAGAAAGCCCGAACCATCCATTTGGGACCTTAAGCTCAAGCACACTGACAGTAGGACAATGAACCAAAGAACACCAGATAGTCCACTTCTGAATGGTTAAATAAAAATTATTTAGAGAAATCAAAATTCCTCCACAGCGATGTAAAGGACTCATCGCCTGTTATTGAGATTTTAGATGCTGTAACATCAATTATTAGATTTAAGGCGCAATTACTTTTCAAATTGGGGCTTGTTGGTTTGGGTAGTTTTTTCACTTAATAAATGAAATATTTGAAAACTATATTTTTACGTACCACTTAATTCTAATAAATGATCTAAAACATTTAAGTTTTACAGGTAAAGAAACGTAGAAGAAACATGTAAGGGGGCAAAAACTTTTTCACAGCACTGTAGGCCGAAACTGAATTACCACATGTCCATTGTAAAGTATGGTGAATGATCTGTGATGCTCTGGGCTCATTTCTTTTCCAAGGGCCCTGATTAGTTTGTCAGAGTGCATGTCAGCATGAACGCCTTTAAATACCAGGACATTTATCTTGCGGACTCTGTAAGAAAACTGAAAATGGATTTTTAAAATAAGGTTAAATTAACGAAAATGTTTCACCAGGTACAAAATCAACCTTCTTCCAGGACCTTCACAGTCCCCAGTCCCAAATTCTGTAGAAAACCTGTGGCAGAGTTGAGAAAAGGAGAGCATTAGAGAGGATCTATGACCATCAAGAGAGTATATGCGAAGAGGCTTGGTCAGGAAATCCTCACTCTGTATTCTCCAACCTTATGAAATGTAGGAGGAGACTAAAGGGGATTCTGCAAAGTATTAACAACAGGGGTGTCAATAATGGTGTGTGGAGATAACATTTTTCATTATACATCTTTACCAGGGATGCCAATAACAGCGGATGATGCTGTAAAAGTGATTGAAATCATGGTACGTCTTTGGGATTTATCGCAGTGTGATGGCTAAACAGAGCACTTTCTGTTCTGTTCATCTCTGCACTTCCTGCAGATTCTTCCCTTGATGTTTTTCCTGGACGACAGTCGCTTCTTTGTTGCCCTTCTTGACATAGGGCTTGGGTCCTGAATGTCATCAACTCAAGAGGACTGTCCCAGAGCTTGCTGGACTCTTTTGGACGTCATGAAGCCTTTTTCACTGCAGCTGAAGCTCTCATCTTGAAGTTCTAGATGATCCGGAAAATCGTTCTTTCAGCTGTTTCCTGGATATGTGACCATTTTGATGCAAACCAAGGCTAATTGCACACATTTCTTTGGAGATAACAATTGCGAACAAAAGAAGATAATGATTAAAAGCACACCTGTCATTTTATATCAATCAGCTGGCAAATTAAATGGACGGAGTGATTTCAGCTAGACTCTGCAGCTTCACCTGTGATCATGACATGACTTTTGAAGGTCTAGGTAATACCGGCTTCAAGGGTATTCTGCATATTTTACTTTTTTTTTTGATATTTCAATGTTTTACACAATTGATTAAAATGAATGGGACGTTAGAAGCACAGGTCCATAGCCAGTATCTAAAGAAACATTTTGGAAGACTCTTTAGAAACTTAAGGTTATTACCTCCATTGTGCAGAGCATAAAGAAACTAGTAATGTATTATTGTTCAACACTATATTAATATGACAGATAAATTAAACGATCATAGAAATAACTGTATTCAAAACAGTCTTTTCAAATGGCACTTTGATTTAATACTGCTATCAGAAATCAACATGTTTGTAAAGAAAAGGTGGGAACATGTCTTCAGGAATGAACTTTGGTGACACTGAGAAAATGAAGGAAGGTCACTCCAGAGCTCTTCTTTATTCAACACCTTTCATGAACTCCAGGAACTCTGTCAGAGACAAAAAAACAGAATCTGTTAAACCTAATTTTACAAAGACATGAGCATTTTCAGTTTGTACAGCTCTTAACTTTGATTGAACTTTAACTCTAACTCAAACCAGGACTCTAGAAATGCCATGCTGATCCATCAGAAATGGTCTTTAATCCCAGCAAGAACTATTGCTTCCAGTGTCACAGATTATACCAAATCAATTCAACAAAACAAAGGCCTTAGTCCAAAAACATTTTGGGGGGGGATACCGCTAATGATATGTAAGACACCATATTGGGTTAGAAATATTAGGGCTTTTGTTTTACCTCATACTGCTAAAACATTCTATATTTTGTTCTCAGTCATACACTGATGAGGTTATCACTGGCAAATATGGGTTTTTAGCCAAACATGCTTAACTTCCACATGGTGGCAGACTGGTAATCAAATTTCCAGGCTCTTGACTGGAAGATCACTACTCTGCAACCCAAACTCAGCCATCCTGGACTAAGGATGTGAAATTAATTACAGTATGAGTCACCAATAATTGTGTTTTGCATCATAATTTAGAGTTGTGAGAAATTTGGTTTGTTACATACCATCATAATCAATCTTTCCATCATTGTTTTTGTCTCCATCTTTCATTAGCTCCTCAATGTCATCTTCAGTGATGGGTTCTCCAGTGGATTCCAGCATGCTCTTCAGTTCTTCTAAGTCAATGTAACCATCTCCATTCCTTAACAAAATGTATATCACTGCTTTAAAGTTGTTTTAAGGTTCAGTCGTTCTTCTAATCTATATGACTAAGTCAGTGTTTCTTTTCATTTCTTCTACCTCTTGGAGGGAATGAAAATTTAAGCCAAACCTACTTGTCAAACATGCGGAAAAGCTCAGCCAACTCCTCTTCTGATTTCCCTTTGCTTTCTTCCTTCATGCATCGGACCATCATAACCAAGAATTCATCAAAATCTACTGTGCCACTGCCTGTGAACATAAAGCATGGTATTATAAAACTACTTATATCTGGATAGTATAACTAAGCAGTTCTACCTTTAAATCATGCAATAAAACAGAAAAGGTCCATAAAGTTCAAACGAGATCATCTGACATACCATCCTCATCCACTTCATCGATCATCTCCTGTAACTCCTCAGGAGTTGGATTTTGTCCGAGCATTCTCATCACCTTCCCCAACTCCTTTGTGCTGATGCAGCCATCTTCAGCATCCTGAATGAAGACGTCAAAGGCCGCCTTGAATTCTAGAAGAAATACAGCATCACATGTTTGAGGACCAGGATATTCTGGTGAGACGTGGGTCTATCAGAACAAGACATGTGGATCAGGGTGAAAATACATTGACTGGTGAGGATATGATGACTATGAAAATTAAAAAAATTAAAAAACACAACCATATGACCAAAAGTTAATTTCTGACCAAGTCTTCTAACCAGGTATTTATAGAGCTTCTGGGCCCTTTCTGGTATCTGTGAGACCAGGTGACCGCATACTGCAGTCACTTCTAATGTGGAGCTGCTTCTTCACAACATGGCATTGAATGGCATTTCATGTCAGCATCATTCCAATGATGGGTCACTGTGACATGTGTACGCCCTACAAGTAAGCTTAGCAAACCCCGTTGCGACCGGACAAATTTTTGTGGGGATCCGAGGAGTGACTTTTTGAATGGTTTTACAAAGGAAAAAATAGAACAAAGGTTTGATATGTGAAAAACATTTGTTATCATTTAAGAATGGCAACTGGAAAACCTTGCCTCCAAATGCCCATCTATCCTCCTATTGACTTTTGCCTATCCAAGGCTAGGTCAGGGAGGCAATAAGTTTAGGAGAAAAGCCTAATAAACCGTTTTCTAGAGGTACTGTCTAACTCCTCCCATGGTGTTCCCGGATGAAAAGGGATGTATATGTAGTCCTTCTAGAGGGTCCTGGGTATGCCATGGGGTCTCTCATCAGTAGGACATACCTGGAAAAACCTCAAAAAGAGGTGACCAGGAGGCATCCAGGTCAGATACAAAAAACAACTCTACAGACTTTTCAAGAACCAGCTCTAGCTCTGCTTCACACTCCAGAAGCGAAACTCCACACCTTTTCTCTAGAACTGAACCTGGTAGGTATGGCTGGCCTTCTGTACGTGTTTGGACTATGGGACCAAGATGGTTTTATTTCCATAGACCCTAAAAAGTAAGATGTGTACAAAACTACCTAAGTCCCAGTGAAAGCAGGGAGCAAAAACACCTGGAATGCTGTAGGGGATGCTATTGATCTACTGTACTGCCACCTTTATTACAGGGGTGTTACTGATCGTTAGGAGTCCCACAGAACTGCCAAGTCTAGTAACAAGTGAAAGTGTAAAGCGTCTACTGCCGAGTCTGTTTGAAGACATAGACGGAAGTCCTGAATTAAAACACAGGTGTCCTGTCCTCAGTGAGCAGTGCCATAATGTTGGGTCAATGATGACGTCTAGAGGAGCTGAGGATCCTCCTTACATCAAACATGGAAAGAAATTAGATCTGACTCCTTAAGCTTCCAGACAACTGTTAGAAGACTCAATCAATGAAACACGTAATGCTTTTTCTTTATCGCTGTTTCGTTATTTTTGTAGATTAGAGATATTATTAGTATTAAACAGTTCATGCAGACAAACAACATAATAAATGTCATCAGCGTTTTAGGTCAGTTTCCTCACCATTTTTCTGCTCCTCTGTCAAGTTCTCTACCTGTAGAGGAAAAACCAGTTATTCTCTCTGTTCTACTGTTTATCCACCTCTTAATACCCCTGTGGTGAAGTAGAACATCAGTTCTCCTGGTGATAATATTCTTAGTTTAGCTGCACTGTAATGTGACACTTGTTTCTTCACTTGCTGCTATTCTTGTGAGGTTTGCAGAGCTTAAGTGGTGAGCTGTTCCTCACCAGCTGTTCATTGTTCTGATGTCAGTCACAGAAACCTGACCTCATCACAGCAGACTCTCTCTGCTCTATCTGCTCTAAACTGATTTTATAATTGTATTCTCACAAAAAGTTTGATTTTGCACTGTTACAAAATGGTCGATGCAGTAAGAATAAAAATTAAAGGATTTCGTTTTCTATTTTATTTTTTGAGATGTTTGACCTTAGTGTAGGTGATTGCAACAAGATTTAATTTATAACTGTTTGTAAGTAATTTCTCTACAGATATCCAGTGAATATCACTATCTTTTTACCTTTGAGTGGAACCATTAACTGGAATAGCCTCTAAATCAGTAAAAGCCATTATCTGAAGCTGAACTTCCCACCATAAAGGAGAGTAAATCAGCTGATCATAACATAAATTATCAGCACTTACCGCTGCTTTATATACGTCATCCATGACTGCTGGTCCGTTCTAGACTCGGTCACACAGCTACCTTCAGAACCAGGACAAGCTCTGTCAGGAATATGTTGCTCAGTCTGTTATGTTGGCTCATGTGGCACAAAAAAATGTTCTGGCCCAACTTTCATTATCCTATAATGTTGGAGGGAGGGAGCAGTGACAATGAAAAAGAGAGGCCATCTATAAATGGAAGGCAACAGAAGAAAACCTAAAAATAGCAAAATACTGTGTGCAGCCTTCAAGTTTGGTATTACATTAGGGGGGGTTCATTCCTAAATATTAAATTGGGAATTTTACAGCAAAGATAAACGATTAAATGAAAGTGTATATTTTGTCTGAGTGGTCAATGAAACAGTTTCTCCCCTCAGATGTTAGAGATCAATCAGCACTTTGACAGGAAAAGCACCTGTCAGATCTCATGACCTGGAAACAGCAGGAAGACCTGTGTAGGAAATCAGTTTGACTTATTCGTGAGATGCGTCCTACCACCAGAACACATCCAAAGTCACAATGGTAACCCATGTTGTACTGTAAAATCCAGTTTATATCAACTGGTAAAAAGTTATTTATCTAATGAAGTCCAGCTGATTGCATGAAGTCAATGAGTTTCCAGCAGAAACCTCTACCAGAACCCGGCTCAGTGGGAGAAACCATCTGCTGTGTTTGAGAAGACAGAGCAGACACACCGAAAACACAGAAGCACTGAACCAGGAGTTGCCAGTTTAACGATAAGCTTTATCAAAAAGGAAAGCCTAGCCTTAAAAGTAGACAGGGTGTCCGTCTCACGGATTAAAACTGGGAGCTGGTTCCACAGGAGAGGAGCCTGATAACTAAAGGATCTGCCTCCCATTCTACTTCTAGAGACTCTAGGAACCACCAGTAAACATGCAGTCTGAGAGAGAAGGGTTCTGTCGGGAACGTGTGCAACAATCAGATCTCTGAAATAAAACTGATTTTCAGTAGGTTTCAGAAATGTACAGTAGGATAGGAACTTTCTGGTTACATGACGTCATAACTCTAGTGAAACATATCAATGGAGGACAATTTTAGGCACAATAACTGGCCAATCAATCAATTTGAATATTGTCAGAAAAAGAGAAGGGCACTATTCCTTTAAAATTCATTGGTGGTTGTATGCCTGAGGATCTGTCCTGACCACCGCAAAGGCCAGGAGAGCATATCTTCACCTGAACTTCCACAGAATGCTCAGGAGGAACAACTTGATGGGAAAGCTGCAGCTGGCTTTCTCCACTGTGACCATCAAAACAACATGCAGCCTGAGGGCTGCACTGGCTGCATAAAAATGCTTTACAAAGAATCATCTATCAAGCCTACAGCCTTGCTGGCTGTTAGTCCCTCATTCTCAGTTAAATGGTCACCTCATCATAGACACCCAGAGCAAAAAAAACACCTGGTTTTAGAACATAATAATTTATTAGTATGGTGTAGGGCTTCCTTTTGCGGCCAATACAGCATCAATTCGTCTTGGGAATGACATATACAAGTCCTGCACAGTGGTCAGAGGGATTTTAAGCCATTCTTCTTGCAGGATAGTGGCCAGGTCACTACGTGATACTGGTGGAGGAAAACATTTCCTGACTCGCTCCTCCAAAACACCCCAAAGTGGCTCAATAATATTCAGATTCTGGTGACTGTGCAGACCATGGGAGATTTTTCAACTTCACTTTCTGTTCATCAAACCAATCTTTCACCAGTCTTGCTGTGTGTATTGGTGGCATTGTCATCCTGATACACGGCACCGCCTTCAGGATACAATGTTTTTGAACCTTGGTTTGCACATGGTCCTCAAGAATGGTTCGGTAGTCCTTGGCAGTGACGCGCCCATCTAGCACAAGTATGGGGCCCAAAGGGGAAATCCCATGTATGGCAGCCCAAACCATCACTGATCCACCCCGATGCTTCACTCTGGGCATGCAACAGTCTGGGTGGTACGCTTCTTTGGGGCTTCTCCACACCGTAACTCTCCCGGATGTGGGGAAAACAGTAAAGGTGGACTCATCAGAGAACAATACATGTTTTCACATTGTTCACAGCCCAAGATTTGCGCTCCTTCACCCTGAAACCGACGTTTTGGCATTGGCATGAGTGACCAAAGGTTTGGCTATAGCAGCCCGGCCGTGAATATTGACCCTGTGGAGCTCCCGACGGACAGTTCTGGTGGAAACAGGAGAGTTGAGGTGCACATTTAATTCTGCCGTGATTTGGGCAGCCGTGGTTTTATGTTTTTTGGATACAATCCAGGTTAGCACCCGAACATCCCTTTCAGACAGCTTCCTCTTGCGTCCACAGTTAATCCTGTTGGATGTGGTTCGTCCTGTCTTGGTCACAGATGCGCCAGCAAGACGTGCACCAACAATTTGTCCTCTTTTGAACTCTGGTATGTCACCCATAATGTTGTGTGCATTTCAATATTTTGAGCAAAACTGTGCTCTTACCCTGCTAATTGAACCTTCACACCTTGCTCTACTGGTGCAATGTGCAATCAATGAAGACCGGCTACCAGGCTGGTCCAATTTAGCCATGAAACCTCCCACACTAAAATGACAGGTGTTTCAGTTTCATTGTCCAACCCCTGTATATATATATAGATATATGACTGATTCTGAAATAAAAAAACCCTCTTCATGGCTGAATATTTTTTGATCTGGGCCTATGAGTATTTCAAATTTAGAATTGACAATAGTTACACAGACGGAGCTATTTTCAGCGTGTGTCCTTGGCAAAAAATAGTTGTCCTTTTGAAATGGGGAGGGTGACAGAGGGTTTATTGCAATAAATCTCTGAGACTTGCACTATGCCACTCAGATGGCAAAGAGCAGCAGCTGTACAGTTTACAGACCCTCTAAGCTCTAGAGGGGTGGCTATGTGTGCATGAAGAACTGTTTTTTACTACTTAATGTATTCCAAATAATTAAAGCTAATCCCATTTATTATGCATGTGTTACTTCCAGGCCAGACTAATTTATTATCAGGATATCCAAGTGGCTTTTTGCAAAGCTTCCAGCTAATCTAAAATGCCAGAGTCAAGAGTTCTGATGGTAATCATCGAAAGAAACCATATTTCTCCACTTTTAACATCTTCTTATATGAAAGGTTTAAACCGGACTTCTTCCACACAGGACCTGGCAAACTTATTAGCAAACCCGGTAAAAATGTGTAAAAAAAAAACTTAAACTTAAAAAAAATTTATCGCTGTAGCAAAATCTCTAGCTGAAAAATTAAAAAATCCACCATTTAATTTGAGAAGATTTATACAGCAGAGAAAAACCGCATCAAGAAAAAAAAAAATTAAAACCACAGGCATCAAACTTTTAGGCGCCCCTGCTATTAATTCATTGAACAACCCTCTTTTTACCAGTAGGACAGTTCTCTGTCTTCTCCTGTAGCATTTAATAATGTTAGAACATTCAGTCAGTTGTGTCTTACAACACTAACTAAAACTTTCCAGATATTCTGATCAGAAAAATAAAATAAACATGAAAAATGCTCACCAGTATTGATTTTAGTGTTGTCTGTGTCAGTAACTTTGGTGCTACTGAGTTTGTAAAACATACCAGAACACACTTCTGACCGACAAAAGAAAGTACATAATAAAAATCATACAAGGTTTTAATTTTTTTCACAAACAAATCTGAAAGTTGTGGCATGAATTTCTGTTCAGCCCCCCTGAGTTAATATTTTGAAGAAAAAAAGTCTTTTGGAGTATGTTGTCCACCAGCTTTGCACATGTAGGGGTTGAAGTTTTGGTCCGAAACAGCTCAAGCCTAGTCAGATTGGTTGGACGGTATCTGTGAACATCAATTGTCAAATCTTTCAACAGATCCTCAGTAGGATTTTGGTTGTGGACCTTGACTGGGCCATTCTGGCAATGAATCTGCTTTACTCTAAACCATTCCACTGTAGCTCTGGCTGTATGTTTAGGGTCGTTGCCCTGTTGGACGGTGAGCCTCCTGCCCGGTCTCAAGGCTTTTGGAGCATACAACAGGTTTTCTTCTAGAATTGTCCTCTATTTAGCTCCATCCATCTTCACATCAACTCTGAAAAACTTCACTGTTGCTGGTGAAGAAAAGCATCTCCCACTGCGTGATGGTACCAACACCATGTATCACAGTCGGGATGGTGCAGCATCTTCATTGTGATGTGTTTTATATGTAAGCCAGCAAATAACATTTTGGTTTCATCTGACCAGATCACTTTCTTCCTTATCTTAAATGTGTCCCCTACATGGCTTGGAGACTTCCTACAACATTCTTTAATCATTGTGTTTCTTCTTGTCACTCTTCCATGAAGGCCATATTTGTGGAGTACTAATAGTTGTCTTGTCCACAGATTCTCCTGTCTGAGCTGTACATTTGGCCAGCTCCTCCAGAGGTACATCCCTGGCTCTAGTTAATAATTAGGCATCTTCTGTGGGGAGTTGGTTGCACTGGACTTTATTTAGGGGCATCAGAGTAAAGGGGGCTGGATGCAAATATATGGCATACTTTTTAGATTTGTAGGTGTTAAAAATATTGAAAAACGTTCATTTTCCTTTATTTTTATAGCTTTATGTTACTTTGTGTTAGCCTTTCACAAAATATTAATACACTCACCGACCACTTTATTAGGTACACCTTGCTAGTACCGGGTTGAACGTCCTTTTGCCTTCAGAACTGCCTTAATCCTTTGTGGTATAGATTCAACAAGGTACTGGAAAACATTTCCCCCTCCCCCCCCCAAGGGGGGGAGGGGGGGGGGGGGGGGGGGGGGGGGAGTTTGGTCCATATTGCATTAACGCATCACACAGATGCTGCAGATTTGTCGGCTGCACCATCTATGATGTGGAATCTCCGTTCCACACATCCCCAAAGGTGCTTATTGGATTAGATCTGGTGAACTGTGGAGGCCATTTGAGTCCCAGTGAACTCATTGTCATGTCAAGAAAACCAGTCTGAGATGATTCGTGCTTCCTGACATGGCGCTTTATCCTGATGGTTAGGAACCATCAGAAGATGGGTACACTGTGGGCATAAAGGGATGGACATGGTCAAGCAAAACAATACTCAAGTAGGCTGTGGCGTTGAAACGATGCTCAATGCGACTAAGGGGCCCAAAGTGTCAAGAAAAAATCCCCCACCACCATTACACCACCACCACCACCCAGCCTGATCTGTTGATACAAGGCAGGATGGCATCCATGCTTTCATCTTGTGACGCCAATTCTTAACTACCATCGAATGTCGCAGCAGAAACCGAGATCATCAGACCCAGGCAACGCTGTTCAATCTTCTATTGTCCAATTTGGTGAGCCTGTGTGAATTGTAGCCTCAGTTTCCGTTCTTAGCTGCACAGGAGTGGCACCTAGGGGTCTTCTAGCTGCTGTAGCCCATCCGCCTCAATGTTAGACGTGTTGTACAGTCAGAGATCGGCTCTTCTGCATGATTGGTTGTAACGAGGGGCTATTGAGTTCCTGTTAGCCTTTTCTATCAGCTGAACCAGTCTGGCCATTCTCCTCTGACCTCTGGCATCAACAAGGCATTGCACCACAGAACTGCCGATCACTGATATTTTCTCTTTTTCAGGACATTCTCTGTAAACCCTGGAGGATTTAGTGCGTGAAAATCCCAGTAGATCAGCAGTTTCTGAAAATACTCAGACCCAGCCGTCTGGCAACCAACACCAGGCCACGTTCAAAGTCACTTAAAATCACCTTTCTGCCCATTCTGATGCTCAGTGAGCTGCAGCAGATCGTCTTGACCATTTCTACATGCCCTAAAGATGGAGTGCTGCCATGTGATTGGCTGATTAGAAATTTGCGTTAACGAGCAGTTGGACAGGTGTACCTAATAAAGTGGCCGATGAGTGTATATATCCTCTGGAAACCCATTGTCTTTCCACACCTCTTTCTTCTGCATTGAACGGAAACAGTGTTACTGCCCTCTGTTATCTCTAGGACCAAATGTTAAGCCCATTGAAACCGGACTGACCCGTTTCATTTCGGAATTTGAAGGTCAGTGCTGCCACCAAGCGGTCATTAACTGTTGTAGCTGTGCTAAATTAAATCGATAGCCTGTGGATGTTTCCTTTCAGCAGCCAGTGTGTGTAATGGTGCAGGGTTTCTTCAACTGGTGGAAGTGGAAAACAATTAAAGCAAATGAATGGAACAACTCTAGATCTAAGCTTTTCAGGAACTTCTTAACACTGAATACAAACCATGTTTTTGATTCAAAAAGCTCATTCATAAGTTTTTATTATTGTTTCATTATAAGTTTCTATGCATAGTGCTGACATAAAATGATTAGACCAATGTGTCAGCAGGTCTTCTGGCGTTGACAGGCTTACACTACATTTATACAGGACACATGAACGCCTCCATATACACACAGGTTCTGGATATGTTTTATATGTTCCAGTACAAACAGAATCAGTGTGTCTATCATGTCTCCGGCTCACAGTTTGGTCCAGACAGATGCTTTTCCTCCATCTTGTTTTGTTTAAGGTATATTCCTGGAAAACTATCATGTCCTATTAAAAATGAAACAAGACCACAAACAGAGAGGCAAGAAGGTGTGGAATACTTTAAATAATTCAGGGCAGTTAATATAAAAATAAACTTGTTGCTGAATCAGACATCATTGCTTTCAATAGCAAACGGCCATAATGAGTGACCTGTGACTCCATCAGCAAGTCGCAGAGCCATCACAAAGTTAAGCTGAAGAGATTTGAAAATCATAACATTATATTGATACATGTTCTCTGCTTTAATTATGTAGTTATTTAGAGGACTCTGAGAAAAAAGTCAAGATCTTACATTCATTTTTAATTTGCAATTTTATATATTATCCTATTCTTTGTCAAACTGAGCAGTCCAACAGTGGTTCCAGAAGCTCTGTGCTCTTTTTTTTTTACCTGGAAGTAGAACCCCAACCGTGACAGCAGAAGCCGACAGCGACCAGCTTAGCTGCTGATTCTATGACCCGTAAGTCAAGACAGATTTTCATCTGATTGGACCGCTGATGGCGCGTCTGACCTACAATTTGCTGCATTCTTTTTGCCATCTCCATGGGCAAAGGTTTCCATGGGAACAAGCCCTGGGCTCCTTTAATCTCTTGTTTTGCAGCCCTCACTCATCTGGAGGCAGGCTGGGTTCCTTTTTGTCAAGCTCATATTCTTCTGCTCTATTTCCTCCCAGAGCTCTCCCTCCCTCCCTCTCTGTCTCCTCCTTTCCTTCTCCCACTCTAACGTCAGCATTACTTCTGAGTCTTTCTTCTGACTCATGGTCTTCAGTTCATTCCAGTTTTCAGTTATGAAATGGCTCATGTAGATCAGCTGGAGAGTCTCTGCAGATTTGGCCGCCATGAAGCTGAGAATCAGGGTAGGCTCTTGTTATGGGCCTTTTAGTTTACAATTAAAGCTGAAGATATATTATATATATATATATATATATATAATATATATAATATATATATATATATATATATACAGGGGTGGACAATGAAAACTGAAACACCTGGTTTTAGACCACAATAATTATTAGTATGATGTAAGGGCCTCCTTTTGCGGCCAATACAGCATCAATTCATCTGGGAATGGACATATACAAGTCCTGCACAGTGGTCAGAGGGATTTAAGCCATTCTTCTTGCAGGATAGTGGCCAGGTCACTACGTGATACTTGGTGGAGGAAAACGTTTCCTGACTCGCTCCTCCAAAACACCTCAAAGTGGCTCAATAATATTTAGATCTGGTGACTGTGCAGGCCATGGGAGATGTTCAACTTCACTTTCATGTTCATCAAACCAATCTTTCACCAGTCTTGCTGTGTGTATTGGTGCATTGTCATCCTGAAACACGACACCGCCTTCAGGATACAATGTTTGAACCACTGGATGCACCTGGTCCTCAAGAATTGTTCGGTAGTCCTTGGCAGTGACGCGGACATCTAGCACAAGTATTGGGCCAAGGGAATACCATGATATGGCAGCCCAAACCATCACTGATCCACCCCCATGCTTCACTCTGGGCATGCAACAGTCTGGGTGGTACGCTTCTTTGGGGCTTCTCCACACCGTAACTCTCCCGGATGTGGGGAAAACAGTAAAGGTGGACTCATCAGAGAACAATACATGTTTCACATTGTCCACAGCCCAATATTTGCGTTCCTTGGACCATTGAAACCGACGTTTGGCATTGGCATGAGTGACCAAAGGTTTGGCTATAGCAGCCCGGCCGTGTATATTGACCCTGTGGAGCTCCCAACGGACAGTTCTGGTGGAAACAGGAGAGTTGAGGTGCACATTTAATTCTGCCGTGATTTGGGCAGCCGTGGTTTTATATTTTTTGGATACAATCCGGGTTAGCACCCGAACATCCCTTTCAGACAGCTTCCTCTTGCGTCCACAGTTAATCCTGTTGGATGTGGTTCGTCCTGTCTTGGTCACAGATGCGCCAGCAAGACGTGCACCAACAATTTGTCCTCTTTTGAACTCTGGTATGTCACCCATAATGTTGTGTGCATTTCAATATTTTGAGCAAAACTGTGCTCTTACCCTGCTAATTGAACCTTCACACTCTGCTCTTACTGGTGCAATGTGCAATCAATGAAGACTGGCTACCAGGCTGGTCCAATTTAGCCATGAAACCTCCCACACTACAATGACAGGTGTTTCAGTTTCATTGTCCAACCCCTATATATATATATATATATATATTTTATATTATATATATATATATATATATATATATATAATATATTATATATATATATATATATATATATATGTTCAAAGGTTTTCCAGATGATATATTGATTTCATTAAACTGACAAATGAACTTTATTGGCACACATATTTTAATTTATTGGATATGACTAAATATGACTGTATATGTGTGTACATATAGTTTTTATTGTGAACCACAAACCATGTAGCAACAGCCTACTCTGATTCACAGTTTTATGGATATATGGCATATATTTTATGTACTTTGTTTAATTTATACTATAAACTATATATACTTTTACAGTTGTATATACTTTATTAATGTTTACGTTTAGTTCACTTTATTTATATTTATAATTTATTATACTTTATCTGGGAGAATGCAGTTATGTATGCTGGACATAGAGTACATCTTGAGTTCTGCACATAGAGTAAACAGCTGTGTTTAAAACAGTGTGTAGCTACATAATACCATCATTGTGAAATATAGGGCTAAACCTGTGAAGAAAATAAAGTGATTTATTTTAAAAGTTCCAGTGACGCCCCCCTCCCATCCATTTGGTTGCTCCCAAATGCCTTGAACGGCAGCAGGATCCCAGCCATGATCCCTTCTGTCGCTGATAATGACGAGGATAATGCTCCATGTTCCTGAATGAATTTACAGCCAGTGTTCCGCTGCTGGACGGCTGCTGGACGGATGCATCGCTTCCTTCCTTCCTTCCTTTACTTCTTCCTTTTTTTAATTTTACACTCAAATGCCTGGGATGACTCTCATTATGGAGATCGTATGTTTTCTATGGATGCTGCCGTCGGTATGGGCTGTAGAAGGTAAGCCTGCGTGCAACTCCTGTCTGAGTCCGGCTGCTCGGATGTGCGGAGAGAAGCGCAAAGTGGAAGCGACACACAGATACATATAGATCTATGGTTGCATTAAAAGCGCTCCGTGTTTTCTCAGGAAGAAGCCTGCATGTGAAAAATATTAAAGCTGGAAACATTCAGTGCATTTATTATGGTTTCTTCTTCATCTTCATCATCATTATTATTATTTTGCAGCAGTTTATGTTCCTTCAACATGTGACCCAATGAGCCTCATTTTAAAGATTTCTAGAGATTTAGGGCTTAAATGGAGTAGCCATGTCAGCTTGCTAAATGAGGACCCAGCATGTAAAGTAACTGTTTAGCATCCAAGAATTTGGCCCTAAATGAGAACAGACAGAGACCAAGGAAACAAATGTTGAGGTTATTCAGTGCATCCAGGACTGCCTATAGGTAAGAAAAAAACTTCTGAAGGATTTTCTGTACCATACATGTTTAAATTTTTTTATTTTTTTTTTTGCTTTGGTAAAATTGATTATCTGTGAAGAATTAAACACAATTTAATCCTTGTGATATTCTGTGGGCAGGTCTTTAGAGATGAATGGTTAGCAGTAAAACCTTGTCCAAACACGTTTCAAATTAAACTTGAAAGCAGCGGTTATTTTTTAATATAATGTTAATGTGCAGTCCCTCCTTTGGAATAGTGATCCGTAATGTGACAGAGAATTTTTGAGGACACCATCTTCTGCTAGGGTTCCCCAAGACAAATTGGTCTTAAGGGAGGGTTTACACTAGGTAGAGTTTCCACGAAAGGGGTTTAGTCTTTCCTTAAGAACTGCTTTTGTCTGGGCTGGTGCCTATCTCCAGCTTGCATTTGGCAAAAGGTGATCACAGGACAACGCAGAGTAACACAGGACAAACAACCATGCACACAAGGGCGATTTGGAGTAACCATTTAACTGAACATGGATGTTTTTGGACTGCAGGAAGAAGCTGGATAGAGAGAACCCACGTAAGCCCAGGGAGAACGTGTAAACTCCACTGAGAAGACCCAAGGCTGGGGTTCATAACTAGGACCTTCTTGCAGCAAGGCAACAGTACTAACAGCTGTGCCACTGTGCAGCCCAGAACATATATAAAAGTATCTTTGACCACATTCTTCACAGTCCATTGTGAAAGCTTTCACACCCATATTTTGTGCTTTCCATGTCCATTAGATTACCCAGGATGGATGTTAGAAACAAGTCTGAACAGAGTAATGGAGAATGACTCAAAAAGTTCTGACAAGTCATTCAGCACTTCATAAGAAAAAGAAGGCTTGCCACACTGTGAAAGAAGCACTTTAAGGGACTCCCCCATCCAGATTTGAAGTTCACAACTGATTAGATGTGTTCATTACCTTTGCAGATGATGCCATCGTAGTTTAAAAGCTTTCAACAGGAAACCCTTCTTAAATAGCACATTGAGTACCAGACAGTGCTGGTTCCAGACTACTCAGATCTACTCTTGCAAAGTTGCTAAGGGTGTCAAGGTAGTTTACTCCGAATCCGATTTGTAAATAGGCAAAAGCCTTACATATGTGTCAGGGTTCATTGGGAGTATGTGGTACTAGAGTCACTCTTACTGGCCATCCAGCCCCTGTAGAAGCGAAACAAGAGTTGTGTCTTCAGCAAATAGACAAACTCATTTCCAGTAAAGGCTGCACACTTCCATGGATACTTCATCTCATCAATTCTATTCATTGTTTACACTGACAGGATCTTGAGGCATAGTAATGAAGTGGATGTGTGGGGTTTTGGAACCTAGGGGTTGTAGCTTTGCTTTGTGCAGATTATGTCGTTTTGTTGGCATATTCAAGTTGTGAACCTCAACATGAACGAACAACTGAATGGCCACGATGAGGTCATTGATCTTGACCAAAAATAGTGACATGCTATACACAGGTTGGGGGATACGTTTATGTTCAATCAGAGGGGTTTTAGTATTTCCATGTTTCGCTTACAAGTGATGCTTGGAAGGAGAGATAAATGGACAGACAAATCATACTTTCTTCAGTAATGAAGGTGCTGCTCCATTCTCATGGTGCTTAATAGGGTGGTCTTTATTAGGTGATTGATTGAGATCCCAGAAAAAAATCAGCTGAAATAAGTTTTCTCTGTTGAGTAGGAGGTAGCATTTGAGATAGACTTAAGAGGATGCCTTTCCAGGAGGAACAAAGAGTAGAGCCGCTACGCCTTTGCTTCAGAAGAAGTCAGCTGATGTTTTGAGCATCTAATTGTCATAGTTCTGATGGCCGACTTGACCCACATTCAGAGACACTCAGAGTCAACTAGCAGTTTAGATTGTTTATTTATCTTAGCTTCAAGCTCAGAAGGATGGGCCCAGAAGAACAGGAACGGGAACCGGCACACTGCAGAGAGAGGACAGGTAAGTAACTGGACTCCAGAATTTTACCTAAAGGTTCAAGGGCTTACTAGTGGGCCGCTGGGAGATCCGCCAGGGAGAGGCTCAAACCCAGGGACGTGAGGGTGCGGTCTGCCAACTGTTCGAAGGTACTGAGGCTGGAGGCTGGGTTGGAGGGCTCTGGAGGTGGACAAGGTTCGCTCACGCTGGGGAAGCTCACAGGAGAGTTTGCGGATCGCCAGCTAAAGTGATCCAGGTTCGGGAGGGTGGCTCCACACAGACTTTCAGAGTTTCAGATAGGTCCAAGTCCGGTCTCAGTGGCTCCACCACGAGGGCAAGACACTCAGGCAATAAAGTGCTGCCTATTCCTCCCTTTTAAACCTCCCAGCCGATCAGCTGATGAGCTACATCTGTCCTCCCTCGACCTCCTCCGGCCAGTGGCACCTAGTGGTGGAGAAAAGTTAGCAGCAGGCAGGTAACAACTCCAGACCCTGACACTAATTATGATGCCTCTACAAAGCTACTCACAGACCATGGTGCTCCAGTGACCACTACCACCACTAAGGCCTTTCCACAGCATCTTTATTTTGTTGTTGGCTTTCTTGGTATTTCTTGAGCTTGTATTGTTTGTTCCTCTTGAGGCGGTTGCTGCTTGAGATCACAGTATCAATCATTTCTGAGTTCTTCTGCAGTTTGATGCCTACCAGAATGTCTTTTTGGTTTGGTCATCACCTGTCACTCTGAATCCTTCGGTGATGTTCTTCACCACAGTTGATGATATCTCCTGCTTTGACTGTGGGACTTTAATCCTATGCTCAGCACTGACATTCCGCTATATTTCAGTTACTCGTTATTCATGAATGTTCTGCCTGCTTGTACCTTACACCATGCTCTTGTGTGCTTGACTGTTTCCTGCAACGTGTCTCCTGTCTGGTGTGGTGGACGCTTATTGTTGCTGTTGTGCGATATGCTTGTTCTTGTGCTCCTGATTAATGAGGTGTATTTTTACATTTTGGTTGATTGTGTGTCATAGGAGTGTGTGTAATCAACATAATGTACTTCTGGCGACAGTACTCTCTGAGTGCAAATGTGCAGAATCACAGAGAATCAGAGAGAATCCCTACCCTGGAGGCTGTGTTATTTCTGTGTGTGCTGATAAATAATCCATGTGGTGAGCAAACGAGGTGAAGCACAATATGATAAAATATTCTGCCAATGTTTTGGTTTTAAATTAACATAGCTGATATCCTGGTAGGAGCTACCTCAAACATAGTTTCAGGCAACAAGACATTGAGTCTCATTGTCCACTGATGCATAAGTTTTACTGTAGCATATACTCACTGACGCATATTTTCTTCCCCAAGGGGATCAGTAGCTTTAGACCATGTTATTTCTGCTTACTCAATCTTTAATTAACACATACCCAAATCCAGTCCCACAACAAGAAACTCATGTGCATAAATTTCAAAGTATAAAACAATTTTTACACCTGCCCTTACAACTGTCTAGAAGGTTAGAGATTGAGAAAATATGAGCTTGGAACATTGAATCTTCCAGAGTGTTAACTATGACTGGGTAGGACTGCTGTTTGTTTGCCCTTTTTTACTCATTTTGCTCATAAGACACAGTGATTAGTGATGGGACTAAGCTTTTGTATTAACACTTACAACCTATGTTAGGCTAAACCCTCTTTATGGAAACATGGACTTACATGTTTCCTGGGCTGGACTTTAGGGACTGAAAGGGGCTCTAAACCAGCCTCAGTGACATATGTATCTATAAAATAAAGACAAAAATCATGCATACCCCTTGCAGATTTGATTTAAAAGTAGTTTTTAATTCTACCAACATGTGTTTCTGTCACGTATAATAAAAAAATGCAGTTCCTGGTAAGAAATAATTAGGACACGCACACATTTATTCCCAATTAAAAAAGATAAAATGACACCCAAGCATATCAGATCAGGATCAGAGTAGAACACTTTTACGCAACATTTTAAAGAAAGCTTGTCCCGCTTCAACAGGTCTACTTCTGACTGGTGAAGTGAGGGTGAACACCATGGTGAGCTCAAAAGAGCTGTTAAGAAGCTTTCAGATAGACTTTTGTAGCTGCTTAAGATTCTGAAAAAGGGATTCCAAGCAAAAACACCCCGAATGTAGACTGCAACAGGCTAGATCTCTGAAACCCTTACAATGGACCCTGCAACATGAAAATGACCCAAAGCATACCAGTAAAACCACCAAAGACTGAAAATTAAAAGATGAAAAGTTCTGGGCTGAGTCTGATATGGTCTGTACTTGCAAGGAACCCCTCAAACATTTCACAGCTGAAAGGGAGGCGTGGGGCAAACTTTCCTTAGACTGATGTCAGAGATGGCGGATGGCCACAAGACGCATCTCACTGAAGGTAGTTCAGCCAATGGTGGGTTACGCTAGCTCTTAGTGGATAGGGTGTTCTAACTTTTTCCTGAGTTCGAATCCACAGTTTTGTTGATGTTTTGTTTAATGGGTGAAAATTTTGCTGTTTACCTGTATTTAAATCACGTTCCTTTCCAAAGATACAAAAAAAGAGTAGACATTGATATGTGAGCATTTATTTTAAAAGAACAGAATATTTAATGGGATGTCCTTATTTTTTCACATCCCTGTACCCATGTTTTAATGTTAATACCATAAATATGTTGCATTATAAAACTGAAGGAGTTCCATTCTTTCTTCCATCCATTTATTTTTCACACCCTCCTGCTTAGAGCTCTGAGGGGAGGCAGGTGCCTATCTCCAGTAGAGGTGGGTGATATAAAATAAAAATGTTATCATTACATTTTGTGATAACAATAAAACTTATTATAAAACAACTATTTACAACTGCTTTTCAGTCTTTTTTAGATAACTGTGTAGCTGTGACTGCACGTCACTGCTGTCAAAACCCCACAAACAAATAGTGCTCTTAAAATACCTATTTTTAAACCCACTTCTTTAGGACACCAGTCTAAAGTGCACATATTACCTTTATTTAACAATATATATGAATTTTATCGATGTTTATTGATGATCAAATGGAACAAACAGTGGAGAAAATAGTAAAAATGCCAATTACAACAAAATATTCAGTTTTTGGGTTTTCATCCATCATTAATTGGATTTATCATTCTTAAATCTTAATACTTATCATGACAACAATGTTTTCACAATAATGATAAATTTAACGATAAATGCCCTTCCCTAATCTTGAGCAGGTAATGGGAATGAGGCTCGCTGCGTGCTGGACAGGTCACCAGTCTGACACAGCTAAAGGATTTAACAAAACATTTGGTTTGTACTATACATCAAATGAGCAATAATGAAAATTTGAGCACCACATAAAAAACATCCAAGACGTCCAAATTAAATACTAATAAAAAGCTACGAAATGACAGAAATTTGCTGGTTAAACAAATTAGACCTTTATGGGAAAGCCTCTGAAAACAGCAATGTTTTTGGTCCTGATTTGAGGACCAACAGTTTCTACAAATCTTGAGGCTTCAGGCAGTTCGGTTCCAGGGACGAGGAGCATTAAAGCTAAATGCTGGTTCCCTGTTTAGTTCTGGTTCTGGGAACACTGAGTTAGCGGGTCCCAGATTACCAGATTCTTCTACATGGTTCACGGGTGACCAGCAACTCTGAAATAGGTCCCATACCATTTAGTGCCGTAGAGACCATCAGCAACATTTTAAATTCATTTTACAAACAGTGAAGCAGTGCAGCACTTTAAGGACTGATGTAAAATCATCCATTCTCCTGGTCGTGGTCAGGACTCTGGCGGCAGCATTTTGGATGGACACCATTACAGTGATCTAAGCTCCTGAAACTAAAACATGCACCAGTTTTTCTGTGTCCTGATTTTATAAGAAACCCTTTATTCTGGTTATGTTTTTAAGATGATAAGAAGTAATTGTCATTTACTAATAGACTTTATGCGAATATTAAAATTCAAATCTGACTCCACAATTACACTCTGTGGTCTTTTTTATGTCTAACATCTACCAACCTCAAGGCTGTTTGGTCATTCTGGTCATTCCAGTTTATGTTTCACAGCCTAAAATCTTTGCTGTCATCATCCCCTGGATATGTTCCTCTCACTCTGAATAAACTTTAGAGTAGGAGTTAATCACAGCAGAGTTATTGCTCATCTTCTATGATGAAATGTAAAAGTGTGAAAGTGCAACCTGTCTGATATCGATGATAACTAGGCTGCATGTCTGAGAAACAGGGTCTTATAATGGTGCATAAATATGCTTGGAGAAACAGGATGTTTCCATCTGCCTTGTTTCTCCACGGTGGACTTTTTTCAAATTCTGCACATGATGTTTGATCTGAGAGCATCTATTTGTTGGTATCATTGCAATGATAGACTGCTGTTTGAATTAAAAATGCACCTACCTATACTGTTAAAACTAAAAAGACTTCATTTTGATCATTTTTTAGTTTCTTCATCTACAAATAAGAGTACATTTATTGGCACCTTTACAGAATGTCCATGCAATGCTCCATGTTTCCTGGTTTTGTGGAAAAACCACGAACGTGAGGTTATGACTCGAGGAGGTTTAAGCTGCGAATCCAGGAAGCTTCACTGAGGAGCTGATCCAGGGGAGAACGTTGGACCTCACCACATAGGTTGAGACTCAGGCATCGAATGACTGGCAGCCAGGTCCTCTTAAGGAGCACCACACAAACACAACACCACCCAGATCCCTGACACTCGTTATCATCTCCTGACCACAGTGGCCACTATAATTAAATACTGTAAGGTTCACGGAATTGTGGACAACCCCCAGGACATGGATTCAGGAGTAAGTGCAAGCCCAGGTTGATCAGATGTATAGTACAGACAGTCACTTTTGCTTTGCGGTTCCTCTACTGCATGTGTCGTGAGGAACCTTAAATCTGGGCAGGATACATTGAAGTTTCAGGGCTTTCAAGGCATGCAGTAAAAAAAAAACAATGGCCCCGAGTCAGAAAGCTCAGCCTGAGTTCAGGTCATGGGTCCTCCTTCTAAAAGCACTAAATAATGGCCGAGAATACTGTTGGTTACTGTGAAGGACGGAGGTCGCTTGTTGACACTGACCATGTCATTGCTTTTTACTATTGTGGGTATTTCCTCAATGCAATGAAAACCTGTGCGTGATTACCTCTGGATTGAATTCATGGCTCCCTATCTTGGCCATTTAGAGGTATAGTAATCAATATTGAAATAGATCGCTGAGAAGATAAAAGTAAACTCTTTCGCATGTTTGTCCCAAGCACCCAAATAAATAACCCTCCATCATGACACATACTTTTTTAAAACTAACCATCATGAACCATATGACTGTGCTGGAGTATGGAAGCATGAGTTGGAAGCTTGTTGACAACCATCTCTGTGACGTGAAACAAAGTTAATTTTGGTGATGCGTCTCTATTGGTTTGATCTATCATGACATATATTATGTGATGCAGCCTAGTAGGATTATGTGTGCTGGGCTTAGTTGGCCCACTCTCTCCTCCTCTTTGGCCTACTTTTACTGAATCATGCTCAGGGCTGGAAGCAGAAGAGCTCTCCCTGTATCCATGCAGCAAAACTGCAGGGACAGATGGAGCCAGTAGGATGAATGACAGTTAATGCTACAGAAAACGAATATTACATGCATGCATTTCTATTGTTTATATTCTCACAACCAAATGTTTACATTAATACTGAATATAGCAAATAAATCTGGTAGTTTCTTCAGGTGATTTTCAACAGTAAATCCTGCATGATCCAGAATATGCTGCTTGAATGAAGATAAGCTATAATAAGTGTGTAGTCACGAAAGGAGGACATCAGATACTAATGCACCCCATGCTGTTCTCATTTCCCTCTCCTTCCACTAGAAGCTCCAACCGTGCCGAGCCAGCATACATTTTAAATATGGAACTGGCACCTTTCATTATTAACACCCATTCACTCGTGTATTTCGGTGACTACATTTCTCAAAAGATTTAGATCCCGGGTGTTTATACATTTTTCATAAAGAGTACAACTTATCCCAATTCATGTAAATTAGTGTAGAGTCAGCTGCATTTAGATTTATTTATTTACTACTAGTTTATGAGACAGGATCGGTTTTATTTGCATGGGTACCAGGTGTATCAGTTCTGTAGTTTTACATTTCAGAACATACTGAAAATGTGTCTAATGATCTAACTGCTTTTATTTAAAATACCGGTAATATATAATTAGGTATTATTATTCTGGTAAATGCGAAAGTACTTTGATTGTTGCGTTTATAATAATAATTTTGTTATTGTTATTTTGATTGTGATAAACAGACATAAGAACATGGTTGAAGTGTCGGAAGGCACTATGTTAAAAATATGTTTTCAGTATAGATATTAAGAAAAAGAGAGGATTACATTAAAAGGACTTTAAACCATAGGAACAGAACAACCGGACCGGAAACTGGTCCATGCCTAGTCCCACCACAGCATTATGGTAAGGTTGAGGTCTGGACTTTGACAGAGCCATTGCAACACCTTGATTCTTTTCTTTATGAGTCATTCTGTCATAGATCTGCTGCTGTGTTTGAAATCACTGTCCTGTCGATGAGCAAGACTTGGCTGAGATTCAGCTGTCAGATAGATGGCTTCATATTTGACTCTGGAATATTGTAGTATATCGAGAAGTTCATGGTCGACTGATAACTGCAAGGTGCCTCTGGCTACAGTACAAACTGAAACCATCGGCCCTCCAACAGAAGGCCTGACAGTCAGTATGAGGTGTCGCTTTGGTAAGATGTACTGACGTTTTCTCTAACTTTGGTGCTGTGCATAAAAGGTAACATAATGAGCTCATTGATGTGATGTAGGCAGTTGCTGAATTGTCCAACAGTCAGTCAGAGCAATGAGGGACGGTACCCAGACAGAGATGATGCCTTGTTGATGCATTACCAGCACTTAATGGAGTTTTATAGGGTCAGATTCAGGGTTTGCATGAGACAGTGTGATTGAGTACACCTTAATGAGTACAACTAATAGATGATTTGGAGTTGTAGTTATTTAGGCTTTGTATAGGTTTGCATGTGTGTTCTGGTAATCTTTAGTGATCTTTCCCATCAACCAGTAGTTTATGCTTGGCTCCTATTGCCAATACCCTTCTGGGCCAAATTATGTTCTTACTCACTATATTGGCTGACATTCGTTTCTATGTTATTGTCATGATTCACCTGTGGTAGGTGTTGAGTTTCCTTCTTGTCTGTTTCCCTGCACTTCCCTGTTTATGTTCTTTAGTTGCTGTTATTTTAGTTTATCCCATTGTTTACTTATTTCCAGTATTCCTGTATATTTAGAGTTCTGTTCCTATGTTCCTCCTCTTCCTTCTATGTTTCTGTTTCTCCTTCAGTTTCTCTGCACTCTCCCTGCCACCAGCTGCTTCCTATTTCATCTGGTTAGCTCTTCTTGTTCATTGGTCATTGGTTCTCCACCCTGCCTCTGTATTTAAACTCTGTGGTTTTCATTGCTCGCCACTGGATCCTACTGTTTGCTCCATGCCTGTCATTCTGCCCATGCTCTATGCTTGTTTTCAAGACTGTAAATTATATTACATGTTATTAAATGCTTTGATTACCTGGTTAACTTGTGCTGTTAGGGGTTCATCGTAAGTCATGTCAGGACTTAGTGCAGTCTAACGCTTTAAACTAAAGACTGTATTGGATATGCACAGCATGTCACTGTTATATATGCTAGTACCTGTTGGAGAATTTGTAGTCACCTCTCAGATCTTGCACCCATGAAGCATTGCCAGTATGTAATACTGTACCTCCCACATGCTTCTCCAGTAGGGTTAATTCTCTGCTTTGGGACCTTCCACTCTCATCTTATCACCCTGCCAAAGAGATTACACTTTAAGTGCATATGCTGTCTAGTACCCTTCCTTCAAATTCACTAGTGTAGGGTTTCCCAATCCTGGTCCTCAGGGCCCATTGTCCTGTATTTTTTAGAACTATTCCTGCTTTCACACACCTGATTTAACTGCATGGGTGAATAATAGGCTTCTGCGCCATTTGATGGGATGCCGAGGAGGTAATGCAGCCATTTCAGGTCTGTTTGAGCACAGACTCATCCAAAACATGAAGAACAATTGGCCCTGAAGACCAGGGTTAAAAACCCTGCCCTAGTGCATCTCTTGAGGCATGTAGCCGAAGCTATGAGGCAGTTTTGGCAGTCTCTACATCCTCTGCTATGGGCAAACTGACACTTTTCCTTTTATCTTTTAGTCTTTTTTAAAGCTGGGCTATTTCTCAATGTGCTGGTTATAGTATTTTAGTTTCTACCCTTATGCCCCATGGCTGGGATTTTGAAAGAAGAAAAAACTCAAAATGGCATTTTAGATTTTTATTGGCTGGTTGTACTACACCTCTAGAAGAAGCTCCTGGGCTTCTTCTGATACCAATCTGTCCTTTCATTACCTGCTCAATTCCTGTGCAGGTTCCTGGGAGACAGGACCCTGTTTATCTCCAGCACTGGGTGGAATAGAGGTGGAGTACATCCAGGACAGGTCACCACTATGACCTAGGGTCAACACAAAGATCTATGGTACACATACTCATACCTAAGGACAATTTAGAAACCCCATTTAGCCTAACATGCATGATTTTGAACTGTGAGAGGAAAAGAGAGAAAACCCAGACAAATGAAGGCATAAAAGCATGTAATGAGTTTCTTCTGCACGCCAGGCTCTGCATCCAGCCAGCAGTAGTGCGCTCCAGACACGGAAAGCATCCAAACATTTTAACTGCTGGCACAGCGGAGATGAGAGGAGAAGGAGAAATCAGTCAGTCATTTTCTATACCGCTTCTTCCATAGTGGGTTGCGGAGAACCTGGTGCCTATCTCCAGCAGTCTATGGGCGGAAGGCGGGGTACACCCTGGACAGGTCGCCAGTTCATCGCAGGGCAAGAAGGAGAAATCTTTGCATCTTAATCCAGTGTAAATCTGAACTTCAACTTTCACTTTATTCTTCATAAACAGAAGTTTCAGATCATACTGGAGCAGAACACTAAATCTATAATACCATAGTTAAAAGTTCAAAGCGTGGCTTTTTTTTTTTCGAAAATAGACAATATTTAAATGAGAGCAAAATTATTTGGAGTTTGGTCCTAGGTGACAATAAATCTGAAGTAACAAGGTATGGGTATGGGTCAAATTAAAATACAATATGCTCAAACAAGAGGTAGCTAACATTAAACAGCCTTTATTAAGATTTTGTCTCAAAAAAATAAACATGAACTAATTGATGGGAACTTGAATTTCCCTTTTTTTTTGAACTGTATACGTGAATAGATCCATTTAAAATCTGTTGCGGTCAGTGCTAGTGACCTCTTTGTTCCTGCCTAACTGTGGCTCTAACACCTTGCCTGCCACTCGCTCCTAACTCCTCATTAATTGCTGCTGACACTAACAGGAAGCGATCACCCAGAAAAATGGGCCATTTGGTTGCAACAGTGGCGCTCACATTTTAGTATCACTCAGCTGAACCCTGACATTCATTTTCTAAATTCCTAACTAATCATTTTAATCTCAGATTGTTTCAGTTTGCTAAGCTTTTTAAAATAAAATGTTTAGAAGTAGGCCACAATGGAAACAAAAAAAATGATTCATTTAAATAAAGTATCCAAGTTAAATGATCTCCCTGAAGACAGTATTCCTATAAACAGCCTGTGGTGTTCAGTGGTTGATGGAGCTTAACAAAAAAGGGCTTTTTTTCTGTGGCCTGCCACTCCATGACTCCATGGCTGAGTTTTTGTTGTTTCTTATTGCTTCTACTTATTGATGATAAACAAGTAGAAGAACTGGAAATGTTTACTGGCAATACAATTATTTCACAGGTGATATCCTATTAAAGTACGATGCTTGAGATCCCAGAGCTCTTGAGAGCAACCTGTGATTTTTACAGCAGTTTTAAGAAATAATTTTTATTATTGTTAAAATTAAGATTAAATATGTGTACAAATCTATGAAAAAAACACAGACGTTCATAGTGTCCTTATTTTATCGCATGACTGTATGCAACTTTTACATGAAGTTATTATCACATCTTTGATTGCTGCTTGAAAGAAATACATTATATTAATACATAACTTATAGAGGAAAATGCTCTTTTATGGATATTACTTGATCACATGATCAAATAATGCACAGTCATCATTTATATCTTTATTTTTTCTTTTCTGCAGAGTAAAACAATTGAAACATCATAAAGACGTGTTCGGAGGTTGAATTCTTTGACAATCTTTTCCCCTTTCTCCCTTTTCTGCAGAGGTTCTGATGGATTCAACGACCGCAACAGCAGAACTTGGGTGGACCATTTACCCATCGCTAGGGGTGAGTGCAACAAACGGAAACACGTAGAAACTTGATGGCCTCTATTGTTAGATAACATGACTGTGATGTTTACATATTTACATTGAAAATAAAGATATTTGATATTTACATTAAAAGAAGAGACTATATCCTGTTTCATTTCTACTGTTTTATGTATCTGGACATAATGCAAATCATCAAGGCTTTACTAGGTTTTACAATTATTGAGTCCTAACCTCAGGTGTACAGAAACGTGCAACAGATTGCTTGCTGCCATTATTTATTAGCCTGAAACAAACCCAGAATGGAAAAGCTTTTGCATTTGGGCTCCTTCATCACAACCTCCTTTTCATATCATAATCTTTGGTGGCCAGTCTGCGGATCTGCTAATTGAACAACTGCCTTGATCGTAATCTGTTTTTAGGAGTGATCACTTATCTGAGGTAGCTTGGTTTTCTGTAACAGAGAGTCAAATGGAAAGGTAAAGCCATAATACCTTTATTTCTTTTGATTCAGAAGTTAAAATTGCTTGTAAACCCGTCTGACTTGGGTCAATCATTCTGGGTGTCCTTCCACAAGCTTCTCTGCCCTCAGGTTTTCTTAAGGATAGAGATAAGGGCTTTGTGATGGCCGCTCCAAAAGGAAATATTTTGTCAGTAAATTTAGGCCCTGTGCACACAACGAGTTGTTTTTCTGTTTTTGTTAACACATCTACATGACAATGTTTCAATTATGATCTTGGTGCACATGACACTAGTGTGTGTGTGTGTGTGTGTGTGTGAGAGAGACACCAGAGGCTGACGTGTGTTATCAGAAGAGCTGCTGAGCTCTCACAGCCCACGGCCTTGGTGGGGACCATAGAACCAGGTGCCTATCAGTCTGTGTCTGTTTCACACAATAGAGCTGGCTGCTGTTTTATGGCCTCTAAATAAGTATTCGCACCTCATTACAAGTATTCACAACCCCCCGCCTCTTGTGCAGCACACAGCAACAGGTGTGGGAGGGGGAGCGCTAATGTACTACATGCACTCAGAGAAAACTCCAGTAACTCAGTTGGCCTGTCACAATAAAGCAGTTAGTCAGTCAGTCATTTTCTACCGCTTATTCCATAGTGGATCGCGGGGGGGCTGGTGCCTATCTCCGCAGTCTATGGGCGAGAGGCGGGGTACACCCTGGACAGGTCGCCAGTCCACCACAGGGCAACACACAAACAAACATGCACACACTCATTCATACACCTAAGGGCAATTTAGAGTGACCAATTAACCTAACAGGCATGTCTTTGGACTGTGGGAGGAAGCCAGAGTACCCGGTGAAAACCCACGCATGCACGGGGAGAACATGCAAACTTCCAGGAATCGAACCCAGGACCTTCTTGCTGCAAGGCAACAGTGCTACCAACTGCGCCACCATGCAGCCCTAAATCAATTAATCGCATGATAAATTAAAATGAGCTTGATCATTTCTGTTTGCATTTCTATTTGTTTTCCTTATGTCTCCCTCTGTTTCTACCAAAGAGACTGAATGACAAAATGTTCACTCCAGTGCATCGGTAGCGACTCACCTCTCCCTTCTCGTTACCTTAGCGTAGGCAGGAGTCAACTCTTGCGTCAGGTACTTTCCAGGCATATGAAGCTGTTATGGAGCCAAAGAAATACTAGATGAGATTTGGAAAAAACAACGAGGGTGCAGCTTCTTGCATTATTATGCCATTATCATTATATTCGTCAGTGGTCTACAAACAACAATATTATTGTTTATCACAATAAATTCTTGGACAATTCATCGTCCAGCAAAATTTGTCATCGTGACAGGCTTATAACTCAGAGACATCTAAGTAGAAGGGCTTTAAAATATTAAAACGATACAGACCGATAATTTTAGTGTCGTTTCTTTTTAAAACCATAATAATAACACCTTGATGATTTAAACCGGCTGGTGCTGAGTTGTAAAGCTTGAAATTAATTTTATTTTATTTGTATATGTCTGTAATAGATCTTCTGTTTTTTGTATATTTTTCAGTGGGAAGAAGTGAGTGGTTATGACGAACATATGAATACCATTCGGACATACCAGGTATGCAATGTTTTTGACAACAGCCAGAACAACTGGATACGCACAAGGTACATCCATCGCCGAGGTGCTCAGCGCATCCATGTCCAGATGAAGTTTTCAGTGCGAGACTGTAGTTCTATACCCAACGTTCCCGGTTCCTGCAAAGAGACCTTCAACCTTTATTACTATGAGTCTGACTCTGATGTGGCCACTAAAGTTTTCCCTCCCTGGATGGAGAACCCCTGGGTGAAAGTGGACACAATAGCTGCGGACGAAAGCTTTTCTCAGGTTGAGCTTGGTGGACGCATAATGAAGATCAACAGTGAAGTTCGAAGTTTTGGACCCGTTTCACGTAAAGGATTCTACTTGGCTTTCCAGGATTACGGAGCCTGCATGTCTGTTATTGCTGTCAAGGTCTTCTACAGGAAATGTCCTCGAGTGATCCAGAATGGGGCTGTGTTTCCTGAGATTTTGTCAGGAGCAGAGAGCACCTCTCTTGTGGCAGCCAGAGGAGTTTGTGTTCCCAATGGGGAGGAGGTGGACGTGCCCATCAAGCTGTACTGTAACGGAGATGGAGAGTGGATGGTTCCCATTGGGCGCTGCATGTGTAAGGCCGGGTACGAGGCGCTGGAGAATGGAACAGTATGCCAAGGTAAGGGCACCATTACTTCTTCTGCAGCCGCCCGCCACTGTGTGACACTGATGTGAGAATTTCCTGAAGTTTATGTCGTAAGCTAAAAAATGTAGTAAAGACATTTGGCTAAAATGTCAGGCGTTTGTGACTTTCATTTGATTTCACTTATTTTATTTGCTGTGCATTAATGAACATTTTGAACAACACAAAAATAAATGCAACCAATTTAACTCAAGGGAGATTTCCATTGTTTGTCTCCTGTCAGATGGTGCAGGCTGAAGGACCTAAACTAAAGTAAAGAGACCATGACAGATCAATTCAAAACTTGGTTCCACTATCAATGAAAAATGTTTATAATAATGTAAAAAATTATAAAGCTCCAATAATCTGGTTTCATTAGTGTGCATACTCATTAAGTTAAAACCTTTTGCTCAGTCTGCTTTCATTAGAGTCTGTATGTTCCAGACCCAGGCTATGCCATTCCGAAACTTTAATTTTCCTCTGATGAAGTCAGTGTTTTATTGATTTTAATGTTTGCATGGGCTCACTGTGACGCCGAAAATTAAAACAATCTCTTCATCTTCCAGCAGCCGCACGAAGGTGTGGGTCAAAGCTGACTGGAAGAAGTTCATAACTTCTTTCACAATGATAAAAACCTTAGTTCCATCTGAAGAAAAGTTAACCCACAGCATGATGCTACAACCTCCGTGTTTCACTGGGAACATTGTTCTTTTGATGACTTTCAGTGTTACTTTTGTATCAGAAATTAACATGTTTTCCCACGAAGATTCAGGAGATTTTAGCCACCCTTGGATGTTTCCATTTGAAGTCCCTTGGTAACCTCTCACATTTAGTCAGTTCTGGAGAAATTCCCAGTTTTTGGAACCTCACTATTGTCCCCTTATTTGTCCAATTTATGATGACTGTCTTGATTTAGTCATGGTATATACAGTATGAAATGCTATGAGGCTTTTTTGTTTTGTATGCTTCTCCTCACTGATGCCTTTGAACAATGAGATTACCTTCATCATTTGTCACCTCTCTGGAAACTATGGCTTCAACTAGGGAATGCAAATGATGAAATATTAAAACAATCATACCAGGACAGCTGAACTTTATTTCAAGATATTTAGATTCACTTTAATTTATGACAAGTGTAAACCCAAGAAGACTAAATGCTGAAACTAAAACAAACGATTTTTTAACAAAGTTTTAGTTTAAGGCTTCATCCGGGAGGGGCTCGGAGTAGAGCCGCTACTCCTCCACATCGAGAGGAGCCAGTTGAGGTGGCTCGGGCATCTATACCGGATGCCTCCTGGACGCCTTCCTCGGGAGGTGTTCCAGGCACGTCCCACCAAGAAGAGGCCCAGGGACGGCCCAGGACACGCTGGACGGACTATGTCTCTCGGCTGGCCTGGGAACGCCTTGGGCTCCCCCCAGAGGAGCTGGAGGAGGTGTCTGGGGACGTCTGGGTGTCTCTGATTAGTCTGCTGCCCCCGCGACCCCCTTTTAATTTTATAATGCAACATCAACTGGTAATTTCACAGGGGTTGTGTGCACTTTTTAGAGCCACGGTAGATTTAATCTAATCGTTTTTTTCTATGTTTCAAACGTCTTTTTTCTCTTAAGGCACATTTTGACAATCTGACCTGGAAAGTTTTTTCCCTGCAATTTCATTCCCCAGAAACCTTCATATTACATTGTCAGCTGAGTGCATTCCCACTGCGGGGTCCAAAACAGGGCTGCTTAGATAAATTAGATCTGCTGACACTGAGAGGGCCCTCCTACTCCAAAGCATGCCAACCTCTGCTGCATTTCTTAAACAGTGAGGTTTGGAGATTTCTTCATGCCCTCTACCATCCTGCTCTCTGTCTGTGGTGAAGGCTAAACCAAGGTCCTCATCGAGCTTTGTTCGTCCCACTTCCTGTGGTTAAATTTTTTGCTCTGGCTGTAGGTTTGGACATGTTTAGGTCATTTTCTGACTTAAAAAGATTCGCACCCATCTGCCTTACTTAATTGGCATGTTCTCTTGTCTTTCTCATTTTTAAGTTTGGAGAAATTGGCCTTTGGGTAACGTCATTTTAATACCCAAAAGAAACAAGTAGTTAATGTTCCTTTTTGAAGTTTGAAGTTTCTCTACCGTCTGATCAAGTTAAGAATCTACATTTAAAAAATGCTTCAGTTATAATTTTTAGAAACTGTTTGTAATGTCAGCAAATGTGAAACCAGACATTTTGATAGAAACTTTTTATTTGTAAACAGGGAATTTTTTCCCCCACTAAATAAATGTACTCAAAGGTTACATTTGGATTAGACTTCTGCAATAAATTCTGAATTTATTGCAAGGCTTTTTATCCATATTTTCAGGGGTCCCAGCAGGTAACCACATTTGAAATTTGATTATAATTTTAAGAGGTATAAAGGTGCCACTGTGTGCTTGGTTTTGTTTGTTCCTTTTGCCTTGTTGTGTGCATCTCATGTTCCAACATGTGGATATGAAAAGTGACAGCATCTGTCGGGGTCTCTGTAACTGTCATTTTAATGAGCTGACCTTTCTGAGATCCAGACTTTCAGGCAATCATGAGCGTGCCATATGCTTTTCGGAGAAAAGTAACACAGAAATATCATTTTCAGATTGTGCCCGACACTGTTGTGTGTGGTTGTGGTGTCTGCCTAAGCAGAAATAATGCTAAGTGCATCCTGTAAAGTGGTGCCATGAGACCATTTTCAACTTATTTGTTTATGCTCCTTTGTCTTTATAGGCTTGGAGTTCTCATTTCTGGTTTTAATTGTGTTTCTCCAGCATGTGTGTCAGGCTTCTTCAAAGCTGCACAGGGAGATGACAAATGCCTGCAGTGTCCCATAAACAGTCGAACCATCAGCGATGGAGCAACTAACTGCATCTGTCGAAATGGCTACTACCGCGCTGACTCGGACCCTCCCCAGATGCCATGCACCAGTATGTAAACACATCACTGCTATGGCAACGCATTCCTAGGTACCAGTTTTGCAACAATGATGCAGGTTTTAAGATAATCATTTAAAATAAACAAGCATCACACTGTCAGTGACTTTTCACGATGTGTAAATAGACTTTTGAATAGATTACAAATCTCATGTCATAAATAAGTATAATAATATTTAATTCAGCATTTAGACTGTGTAAAAATCTATATATCCAGGGTAGATATGTGGAGTTATTGGCCAAAGATTTGAAATTCCCTCTCTTAAAGGATCTCTGTTGGATAAAAGAACATATTTTTCCTGAAATGACTTTATTAAACATCAGAACATGTTGCAATTCATCACTGTCATCAGTTTTATCTGAAACATGACAGTTTCACCTGAGACTACCCTGTTATTTTGTTTGTAATGAATTACATGTGGCTTTCCAGGATGGGAATCCCATTTCCTTTGCTGGATTTCAGTTTGCTCACAGGCACTGAATCAGAACACTGACTCAGTTTTTTAGTAAACTGGACACTTGGCCATCTACAGCTTTTAAGGCACAGTTCCAGTTTTCTGGTCTGACAGTTTAAAGTGTTCTTCAGTTTTGCATGTCCCAGTCAATCCTGTGACTGTGGTCATGTTGGTGAAAGATTCAAATGGCTCATTACAAAATTCTGATTAAAAAAACTTCATAAATGAACTAAAGTAACAGAACTAGACTAACCTTAAGCTTTGGCAAACTTATATACACAGGTACGTCTAAACAAATTAGAATATTGTGCATTGTTGGTTCTGGTGTCTCTCATCTTCCTCTTTACAATACTCCATAGATTCTCAGCACAGTACCACTATGGTCACTGGAGCAGCTTTTGGTACCTTTGGCAGTGTGGGCTGGTACCAAGTTCTGCTGGAAAATGAAATCAGCATCTCCATGAAGCTTGTCAGCAGGGGGAAGCATGAAGTGCTGTAAGATGTCCTGGTAGATGGCTGTGTTGATTATTCAGAAGTGGAAAAAGGTCTGGGACATCCCAGCAAATTTACCACAATTTTAGGAATGCTCAGAGGAATGACATCTCAGAGAAGATAAGATGAAAAAAGATGTTCCTTTCTTGATCCAGGCATTGAAATTCAGGCATTACAAACCTAAGCACAAGTAAATTACAACTAAAGTAAAAAAATAACAAAATAGAGTAGCATAATTAGGAGTACTTGTCAAATGTTAAAGTTCATGAGAGGAGTTGTTGAAGGAGAAAGCCTCTTCTTTCTTTTAAAAAGAACATGACGGCATGAGTTAGATTTCCAGAACTGCATCTGAATGAACATCCAGACTTCTGGACCAATGTTCCTAATTAAAGGTGAGACCTCAGCAGGGATGTTTGGACCTAATCCACAGCAGTTTGCATGAGCCAAACAGCATATTAGTACAAACACCTCATACCAGCTGTCAAGCACAACAGTGGATGGCTTATGATTTGGTCTCGTTTTGCCAACAGGGGATTAAGTGTTTGACCTGAATGATGGAACATTTTTACTGTTTAACAATATGAAATTATACATTGTTTCTTTATAAATAAATGATTGCACAGTTTCTTCTTCTCTCATCTTCACACAATTATCTAGAACCTATAGCAACTTTAGAACACTTTTCTATGTTTATAAAGTAGGAATTTTCATCTGATTTAGCAGTTACAGCCCTTTATACGCAGTACCTGGGTAAATTGCTTCTTCCATCTCTCTCATCCAGCTGTTCCTTCAGCACCACAAAGGGTCATCTCAATGGTGAATGAAACTTCTGTGAAGCTGGAGTGGAGCCCACCACTGGAGAGTGGAGGCCGAGAAGATGTTGTCTACAACATCATCTGTAAAAGCTGTGACAACAGGCGGGGCAGCTGCACCCGCTGTGGAGACAACGTCCAGTTTGTTCCTCGGCAGCTTGGGCTGACGGACACCAGCGTCCACATCAGTGACCTGCTGGCTCACAACCAGTACACCTTTGAAATTCAAGTTGTTAATGGAGTGTCTGACCAGAGTCCATATTCACCACAGTACACGTCTGCCAACATCACCACTAACCAGGCTGGTTAGTGAACGTCTTTCAGATCTATTTAACCCATCAAGACCCAACAGGACAAAAAAAAAACTAATTTCCATTCAGGAACTTCAATGTTCCTCAATCACAAATAGGGGCTGAGATTGGGGGGATTGCGTATGCCGTAAAAGCGGGTGCTGGGGGCAGAGGGGTGCATCTGGAGACTGTAAGTGGGAGGTACGAGTTTAGGCATTTCGTCAACACAAACATTGATTAATTGGTTCAGTTAGCCCCGTTCTCCCTCTTTTAACCGATTTTTGCCAGTTGCAGGGCAAGACGAAAAGAATGAAGGCAATGCGTTCTTCATTCATGAAGTTGATGTTTCAGTATTATATTTAAAACGGTGTCAGTTTGTAATATGGAAGTGTATAAATATATGCAGAAAAGTAGCTAATGGTTTAAAATAATTGAATAATTTATGCCTATGATGACATAGTCATCCAGTCAGTCTTACTGTCAATACCACGAATCTTCCAAAATATTTTAATTTATTTTTTAATCTGCAGCTCAATGCTAAACGACACATAAACTGGCCCCAGTCTACGGCCTGCTGTTTGTGGACCACTGACATATAATCCACCATCATATGCATTGACAGACAACACTAAAGTGTTATTTGACTAAAACTGCATATCTTTATACAGCTTTGTGCACAAGGCAGATACACAGTAATGTGATTGAGGCATAATGATGGCTTCAGTGGTTGAAACAGAAAGAAGTTGGTCTATGACTGCTTTAGTAGAAAACACCTTAAAGGTTTTTAAGACCAAATGATCGACTTCAAGTTTCAGAATCTTCATTCTCAAACACATCAGTGATGTGGCATTACTTTCCTAACTTGACATCTTTTTGGTTTCTTCCCAGCACCATCAGCAGTGTCTATCATCCACCAAATTAGCAGAACTCCTAGCAGCATAACTTTGTCCTGGTCTCAGCCTGATCAGCCTAATGGTGTTATCCTGGACTATGAACTGCAGTATTATGAAAAGGTATGTCAGTGCTGATTGGGTCAGACTTGTAAAGGGATTTTGGGTCCTGAACAGAGAAAAACAGTCTGCATGCAGCAGCCAGAGCTGAATTGTTTTCTGGTGTCTGTGTTTCAGAACTTGGCTGAGTGGAACTCCACTCTAATAAGGAGTCAGACCAACACAGCAGAAATACGGGGCTTAAAGCCTGGGACTATCTACATCTTTCAGGTCCGAGCTCGGACTGTCGCCGGATTCGGAAGCTTCAGTGGCAAAATGTACTTCCAAACTGTTACTACTGGTAAGACTTCTTAAATCCTCTTTAGGATGTAAATAACCTTTAAATTTCAGCCAGTCAATACATGTGTGTGGGTGTTGCATGGACCCACTGGTGAGGCTGAATCTTTTATAAATTTCTCTATATTCTGCATGGGAACATTGAGCTCCACATCACAGATTATTATCACAGTCATATGGACTTCAGGCCGTTACTGTAAACTGAACCTAGGTTCTGGTAGAGTCCTGGGACAGAAGAAAGATTAGGAATTTCTGATTTCTGGGCTAAGAAAAAGGCTTGCCTGGGGCAGAGGCTGCATGTAAACAATTAAAATTACACGATGTGCATTAAGAAACTGCTGTTCTCCCAGCAAATATTTAACATTTAGAGCTGTATAAGGTTGGTAAAATGTGTAATGAACCAGGAAAAGGACCAGAAAATTCAGCCAGACGCAGAGCACGGTTTACAAGATTAATTTTAAATCTGAAACTGGTGGGAGTCAGGAAGCTTCTGCAGGAGCACACCAGAAACTCTGTAAGGTGAGAGGACAGGTTACTGGCTGTTAAAGAGTCAATGAATCTGAAAGGACTGAAAAGCAAAAGCTACTAACCTTTTCAGGATGGATATCAGGGGTTCAATCCAGACAGGATGCTCCTCCAGAACTTAATCTGTCTGTTCTGGGAATCCAAAAGGACATGACCATCTCCAGATAGTTCCTCTTCAGCCTGCACGCTGTGGAGTTACTCTCACTTCTTCAGAGAGAAACCAGGGAACGGCAGGCGAGGGTGCCAGCATCAAAATATGTAACGTGGAAGTGGAGTCTTGGGCAGGCTTGATTCTGTGCACAGAAACGTGGTTGTAATGATTAGATGAAATGAGGGCAAGGAAAAAACCCTGGACATCTACAGACAGGAGCTTTCGATAATATAGCAGAGACATAAAGACTGTAGAGCGCTTAAATAGAGCAGATCACAGGTGAGTGAACCTGCACTGATTGCAGCAGGTGGGCGTAGCAGAGTGGAGAACAGCCAGACGTCAGACCATAACACCCTGAGGGGTTTAAATTGTAGAAGGTGGTTCCAAAGTCAGTTTAAGTTGTTTAAAGAAGTTTTGACATAAAGTCTAATTGATCCCTGAATCCACCAAGGCAGACAACAAAAGACAGGATCTTTACTAAGTCAGAAACTTCTAAGCTCCTTTTGGGAAAGGATTGTGACCGAAAAATAGTTAGGAGGGGTTTAAAAGTGAGTTGGAAAGTTTCCTAGTGACCCTGGTCGGTAGGCTGCATCTGATAAGTGGGAGTAGGGACTGTCTGAGGCTGGCTTGTAAAACCCTGTATTTAAGTAAGTTGCTTTATCTGTTGTGTTTTTTGTGTTTGTTAGAAGAGTATAACTCCAGTATCCACGAGAAGCTACCGCTCATCATTGGGTCATCTGCAGCAGGAGTCGTCTTCATCATTGCCATGACTGTTGTCATAATTGTTTGTCGCAGGTGAGGCATTAATTCATGGTACAGGTAAATAAATCAGGGCAGCAGAGTCTGTTGATGTTAAAAGGTTTATTCAGCCAATAATAAGTTAATAGAGTAAGAAGTAGAACTAGTGAGGTAAACTCCTATGCATCTCTAATTGTTTTACTAAGACATGCCTGCACTTGTCCCTCGATTGACGTGGAATGCATCCAATTTTCTTTTTGGAGAGTTTGGACACAGATTTTTCTGCTGACCTACAGTACTTGTTAAGCTATTGGCCAAACTGTGTGCAGGTAGACTCCTTCCTACCTACCAATGTATTCCTGCCAATGTAAAGCAAGCTAACAGCAAACAGTTCCAGTGCCCACTCCTCAGGAGGAGGCTTTCCTATCACTTGCTGGAGGTTTGTGGACACGCAGAACCTTTTTTGTGATCGCAACCAAACATCTTACTATGATCTAGTTGTGATCATGAACTTTTCTTTTAGCTGCAACATTCTTAGCAGCTGTTTTACTGCACATGAGGCCATTTTGAGGCAAAGTGGTGATGGCTGCATGTTTTTTTATGTAACCATTTTAAAACAAAAGGATAATGATTTTATTCACGTGTTGCTCTTTTATAGCAATCAGTTAGCCTAATAAATTCACATGTATGTTTGGGTTATCTCCGGTTACTCTTGCTTCCTCCCACAGCGCAAAAAATGCATGTTAGGTTAACTAGTCTCTCTGAATAGACTTTGTGTTGGCCTGTGATTGGCTGGTGACCTGTCCAGGGTCTACCCCGCGTCTCACCCATTTACTGCTGGGGAAAGGCTCTAGCCCCAGCCGAGCCACTGTCTACAAGGGGATGGATGGATGCATGGATGGATGGATGGATGGATGGATGGATGCATGGATGGATGGGTGCATGGATGGATGGATGGAATGAAATTTTTTTATATTATAATTTTATGTGTAATCATGTAATTACATTTTAGATTATTTTTACAGTTAGTCCGTGACATGCTGTATTACATATAAAGTTCACACTCACATATTTTTTATACCTGTAGACTTTTTAAATGCTGCTGGAGGCCCACTATTGATAAAGCGGTGGAAAATGACTGACTGACTTTTTAAATGTAAACCTCTCTTTCTCCATCAGGAGGAGTTCAGACCGACCAGAATCTGAGTATTCCGACAAACTCCAACATTACACCAGCGGCCACAGTAAGTAACTTTCCCAGTCCTATGTATTGCTGTCAGTTATACAGAATAATCTCCATCTTTAGTGAGATGGGGTTGAGTTTTGGTTTGTTAGTGTATGTTGTGCCTTACTAGTTCTTGAATGTATCTCTGCTGCTGTTCCGTTTCTTTGTGTTTAAGTTTCCCCAGGAGTGAAAATCTACATCGATCCCTTCACATATGAAGATCCCAATGAAGCTGTAAGAGAGTTTGCCAAAGAGATTGACATTTCCTGTGTCAAGATAGAGCAGGTGATTGGTGCAGGTAAGGACACAGGAGATTAGAAAGAAAATGTAAATGGGGTTTTTATTTAGATGAAACTGCTTAACTTTTATATATACTGTAGGATTTCTATGTCCTGCTAATCAAACCCACAGACCTATTCAATAACAGCATTAGTCATACATACCACAACAGCAACACCAGGATGTCCAGTTTTAATTTGTTAGTAAACTGTAAATGAGTTTTAGCTGCTGCTGGTAACAGTTTGCACTGTAAGTGGACAATAAAATTAGCAACCCTGAGTAAATATATTCTTAAATTTGTATTTGTATTGTTAAAAACTCTTTTTTATTGTTTCATGCTTACATTTTTTGGATTGATTATAACATTACAATTATTACATTATCTCTCAATAATGCAGTTAATGCAGGTAATGCAGTGTGGAGCCTGCTGTTCTGCACTGGTGAAAAAGATCTTCCTGTTCAAAGGAAATATTTCTTTCTCGGTTCCTCAAGATTACTGAATCTGGTGCAACAAGGTCTTTTAGCTCGTCGTAGCCTAGCTTAGCTTTTACTTTTTTTTACTTTTTTTTAGTTCAGTTTAGCTTACCTTCACTTGGTTTTGCTTATTGCCTTTTCCCTATTGCCTTCTGCCTGGTGGGACGTGTCTGGTAAACCTTCGAGAAGCAGAGACATTTTGATCAGATATCCAAACCACCTCAGCATCCTACCCCGGCCACACTCTAGAGAGAGCTCCTTGTTGTTCTTTCAGTGATGACAGAAATCTGTAAATTAGGAGCTTTGATTTTTGGCTCAGCGTTTTCTTCACAACAACAAAGACCTCATTGACAGACCCCATTATAGCAGACGAGGCCCAAAATCATATATCCATCTTCTGCTTCATTCTACCAACACTAAAATGCTAGAGACCTAGATACTTAAACTCCTCCACTTGAGAAAATGAACAACAGAACAACAGGATCCTGCACTAGGAACAAGTTTGACCTTGTATAGGCATAATTATTCCATTGGGTAATAAAAAACTGAATAGCTCTTAAAAGCATCCCTGGCACCCTGTACTGCTACACCCTCCTCACATATTGCCTCTCCAAGCTAAGACTTCCCCAGATCCATGCAACACACATGGACTGGACATCTCCTATGACCCCCTCCATAGTTCTACAGGGTAAAGATCTGCTCCACTGTCCCATGTCCAAGATGGCTTAGCTTAGTTTAGCTTAACCTAATTCATCTTGGTTTGGCTCAATTAGGTCCGGTTTAGTTTAAAATTATTGATATATAGAGGCTGTACCTCTAACTGCAGCAAATTTTAATGCCATTATGTTTTTTTCCCACTGCAATTTGTATTTCTGGTAGGTGAGTTTGGGGAGGTATGCAGTGGAAACCTCCGGCAGCCTGGGAAGAGAGAGATGCTGGTGGCCATTAAGACACTGAAGGCAGGCTACACTGAGCGCCAGAGACGGGACTTCCTGAGCGAGGCATCCATCATGGGCCAGTTTGACCATCCCAACATCATCCATCTGGAGGGGGTTGTGACCAAGAGCAGTCCTGTGATGATTATCACAGAGTTTATGGAGAATGGATCCCTTGATTCCTTTCTGAGGGTAATGCAACCACATCACCTTCTGCAATAAGTAGAAATAAAGATATACCTATAACACCACCTGTGACACCATCAGTGGTGGGTCAACTTCATCCACCCCATATTTCATATCAGTCCCTTCAAAAGACACAAGCCTGAAGAACATGTAGATCCTGACCTGAAAGTGTCTCCTGAATGGGCGTTCCTTTAGTTAATGATAATTTTCAGACTGACCTATACGTAAGATCCAAAAAGAAAATAAAACTTCCTAAACAGGTCAAATAAATTACTGTCAAAGTTTTAGAAAGCACCTTTAAGTTATCTTAATCTATTGAAATTAAAATGCAGTGTATAACAGCCGTTGACGGGTTCTGCTGGGAACCCCATAAAGCAATCTGACTTGACAACAGCACTGAAACACAGAATAAATGTACTGTATATGAATTAGATTTTTTTCTTCTTAAAAGCAAAATGATGGGCAGTTCACTGTGATCCAGCTGGTGGGAATGCTGCGTGGCATTGCAGCAGGAATGAAATACCTTTGTGACATGAATTATGTTCATCGAGACCTGGCTGCTAGGAACATCCTAGTGAACAGCAACCTGGTGTGTAAAGTGTCTGACTTCGGCCTGTCACGTTTCCTGGAGGACGATACGTCCGACCCAACCTACACCAGCTCTCTGGTGAGTCCTCGGTAAACAATGTGAGCACCTTTGGTAAATACATGTCGATCTGGAGCAAATTACTTTGTGATTGTGTAATAAATGGCATTTTATTTTTTAAATAAAATAAAGCAAGACAAAAAATAAGTACAGTCAGGGTTCAAGGCCTTCCCTACATCTTTTTTCCCTTTTAGGGAGGAAAGATTCCCATTCGGTGGACTGCCCCTGAGGCCATTCAGTACAGGAAGTTCACCTCCGCCAGTGACTGCTGGAGCTATGGCATAGTCATGTGGGAAGTGATGTCATATGGTGAAAGGCCCTACTGGGACATGAGCAATCAAGATGTAAGCCCTGCTGAAGATCAATGCTGCACTTTCATAAACTGATAATAAACTTGAAGTGTTTGATTATTTACTGTTGTTCTGTTTTACAGTTTAATCAAACGTTGCCTCCAGAGTTGTCCAACAGTTTTATGAGCCTTCAACATGCTGTGGAGGCCCCTGGGGCCGTTTTTAGTGCCGACAGTATCTCTAAACTAAATATTATGCAATATATGAGCCACAATAACTGGAGTGTTTGGTTAATGAATATGAAGAACAGAGATGAAATCAGCTGTTCAATATTGGAGGAATTCAAATTAAATTTATTGACTGAATTGACTTTAAGCTGAAAGGATGGATCTTCTTTCATTTAGCCAACATCACGTCTGATCCAAGTGGTCACTTCCTCCCAAGTATATGAAGTGGTTGTAACTCACTGAAATCTGCTGGAACCTCATATGCATTTTTTGTTGTTTTTTTTTTGCCCTGTTTTTGTTTTGATCGACATCAAACCAAATCAAAACTCAGGTTCGCTCTAAGAAGCCCAGATGCTTGAGGGTTTGTAGCAACCATTTGGTGGCAAAGACCTCAAAGGTTATTGAATCTTCTTGAGCCATTCTCCTAGTTTGGGGGTTCCAACTCCAAGTGATTTCATGATCAGTTGCACTGCTGTGGCATTGACCTTCCTCAACTTCTCCATTTCTTCTTTGAGTCCTTGGTTTTCTAAAGTGTTAAGTCCTTCATTCTTTCTTTCTCAATGTCTCCTACAATTTCTGCCTTCTTGTATTTTTCTTCCTATGATGTGTTGTTGGTTATCCATCGCCTGCTTTCTTAGTCTGCATCTGGAAATATTAAAGGGTCACAGTCAGGTCATTCTCACCACCTTTGGCGCTGCTTCCTACTTTGACTGTGGGACTTCCAGATCATGCTGATCAAAGATGTTCCTGTAGGCTCTTCTTATCGTCTTGTTGTATGTTGTAATCAAGTGTTTGGTCATCCAGGTTAAAGATGGAACTCAGCACTGTCTAACCAGTTTGCCGTTGATAATTCATGCAGTGCAGATTCATGGCAGTTTACAGAAACCGGTGGCGATTAAAAACAACCTTAAAAGTTTATTCAGAAATCAGAAAAGCTTTATTGCCAAGTACGTTTTTGGACATGCAAGGAATTTGTTTTGGCGTAGTCGGTGCAATACAGTACTCAAATTAAACAGTATAAATATAGCTACAATATAAATATAAATATATGTGCACAGTTTTAAGTGAGTGAGAGTTAATGTAGAGCAGTATAAGATGCGAGAGCGGTACAACAGTGCAGGTGATCAGTGTGCAAGTATGGCAGTGCAAGTAAAGCAGAAGTCCAAGCTGAGCGTTAATGTAACGCATAGAGTTGCAAGTTACAAGTGTCCTGTCGGTAAAAAAGGGGGGGTGTGGGGGAAAGGGAGAGTGTCAGGGTGGTTTCCGGGCTTTGTTAACAAACATCAGCTGTATTATGTCAGACATCAATAATGAAACATTAGTCTAATTTCACCTGTTGCTTTCATGCTGTTTCTAATTAACAAGAGTAGTTCTGCATTGAATTGTTATTTATAGCAATGTTTGAATTTTTGTAGGTAATCAATGCCATAGAGCAGGACTACAGGTTGCCAGCTCCAATGGATTGTCCAAGTGCTTTGCATCAGCTGATGCTAGACTGCTGGCAGAAAGACCGCAACAACCGGCCCAAATTCAGTCAAATTGTCAGCACCCTTGATAAGATGATTCGCAACCCCAACAGCCTCAAGACCACAACACCACTATCATCATGGTAGGCAGACAGACCTTTCTTTCATACAGCGACTGACCCCTAATCTGTCACTAAGGATTTTGCTCTTCTTTTGTGTTTTTTTCTTTCCACCAGTGTTCACTTACCTCTGCTTGACCGTAGCACCCCAGACTTCACTTCTTTCAGCACAGTGGATGAGTGGTTGGAGGCTATAAAGATGGGCCAATACAAGGAGAACTTTGCCAACGAAGGCTTCAACAGCTTTGATGTGGTGTCTCAAATGACTATGGAGTACGCTGGTTACCTCTCAAATCTACGTTGTCACATTTCAGATAGTTACATTTATTTTCATAATTTAAAACAACCTTAACAACTAAAATAAGTGAAATTAATTAAAACCGTTAGGTTGAAAAGAAAATTAAGACAAATAAAACAACACAGCAAGACAAAAAAAATCTCATACAGAATTAAATAGGTTGTTCAGAGCTGCAACAGTTTAGATCAGGCGTAATTGTAAAAGAGAGTGTTCTGGTTAATCCCAGTGTCAAGATCATTAAAATAGACGAGGTGGGGCAGGAAATAACTGCAGCTGATATTGTAATAATATATAAATAGACCTACATTTCTTGGAAATCAGAGGCTTATAAATTGTTACATGGCAGCATTTTATGTTTTTATTATAGTTTTGAGTATTTTTAATAACTAAGACTAAAAAAGGTGTGGATTGCATAGAAGTTGAAATGTAAAAATAGACGGTATTTCAGTATCGTTCATTTCTGTGACAATGCCATTGATCATTTATTTTTACTTTTAGAACCTACTGATATGAAAAAGGTTGTATTAAGATTATTGTGTGCAAATTTGTCCTGGTTATCAGTGTTATTAAAGTTTTCCTAAAATTTGTTAAAAATATACATTAATTTAATGATGTCACAGACTTATACAATCTACAGCCCAAACTCACACACATGCCCTCGCTGTTCTTTACAGGTGAAGGAGACACTGTTAGCTGCTTTAATTTGCTGGAAAATGTGTTATTTGAAGTGTCGAACCAAAGGAATATGTTTAGGCTCTTATTGTGAAGGTCTATAGTTAGTTTCTCCGATGTATTGATGCTTTTACCAAAGTATCATAATATTTTTGCAGTCTGGTCGAGTATAAAAGCAGATCAGGAATTGACCAATGCTTTTTTTCTTCAGGGACATCGTCAGGATAGGAGTTACGCTGGCTGGCCACCAGAAGAAGATCCTGAACAGCATCCAGTCCATGAGGGCACAGATGAACCAGATTACCTCAGTGGAGGTGTGATTTTATGGACCCGTCTACGCGGGCTTTGTTTACTGTAGAAGGCCAGCAGCCTCCAGCACTGTATCCTCCTGAACTTCTGAGGAGAGCTGGTAACATTCATCCAAACTGTGACCTCATCGTACCTCCCTCCAGACTCTACCCAGACGGGCCCATCAGTCTGCAGCACAGAAACGTTGGATATTTGTTGTGGCAGCTGCTGAATGTTCAGGTAACAGTTTATTCAGAGGCTTAGAGATGCAGTTAACAAAAACTGCAACCACTGAAAGGACGCCGTGAGATGATACACTCTGTTTCTATTTACCATGGCATTACCTCCACCACCTGGTTCAATTACTGACCAAGAAGAAAGTCAGTCTAAATTTATCTGGCAATCTAAACAGCACATTTAAATTCGACTAAATGAGAGCAAAGCTCCTTGGTGTGAAGTACTGTTTTCAGTTGAGCTTCCGCATTGACAGATGGGACCTTCTCCTCCATGATAGCTCAGTCCAACAATGATGTCAATGTTGGCTCATTCTTAAGGGTGTAATCCTGTCTAATATATAATAATCACGTCTGACCTCACATTCGGTGCTTTTGATGGCAAACAGACTTGGAGGCCTTAAACACCATGCTGACAATCAGCTGTAGGGAACATCTGGAGTGATAAATGCTTATATCTTGGCTCCTCCGGGCCCTCTTTTTACTTTTTTCCAGACTTTTTAACTTGTTGAATTGATTGGGTCTGATTGTTCAGAGACAAAGTCCCTGACTGTTGGTTAGCATAGTGAATGAGTGCAGTTTTAGGTTTTTGGGACATTAACTTTTTTTTATTTCATGCGTGATGCTTAAATGCTGAAGGAACAGAAATATCTTAAATTTGGATGCGATTCTTAACTCTTAGACACACCTGCCTAAATGAGCCGCAGCAAAACAAAAAGTCAAAACAGGTTTGTAGATCTTATACAAACCAGTTTTTTTCTCAGACGTAATCCTGCTTATTTCCTTTTTCGTCTTCCCCAAACCAGCCTTGGAAATCGCTTTCTGATTCAACACTCGCTGACTTTAAGCATGAATCAAACCAAGTTTTTAAAACAATAGACAATTACGCTGCAACAACTGGGTGGTTTAAGGTTTTACTTAGCAGGCAGATATTTAACCACACGCAGCTCCCAACAGGGAAGGGCATTTCAGTTAAATTCAGCTTCCCTGAACACTTAGTCGATTAATTTGAGTCAAAACAGTCATATTCACACCCGTTCCCATTCAAATGGTGTTCCAAACAAATAGATTTAGGTCAATAAGTAAAATGTTTCTGTAAGGCAGGGGTCTGCAACCTGCAGCTACAGAACCACTGTGGCTCTTATAAAAGCAAATAAGTAATGTTTTTAATTATTAGGGCAATAAGAAAGGGTGTGTTTAGTCATTTTTTTATGGCTTTTAAAATAAAACACTTCATTTAGTACATATTTTTAAAATCTATGTTTTTTGCAACTCTGGATAAATTTTAATTTGTAGCAGCGGGGGAAAAAGTGGGTCTTTGAATTGAAATGGTTGCTGACCACTGATCTAAGGAAACCATCTCTGTGCTGCAGTCCAATCCCTCATCCTGGAAAAGCACAGGGTAACAGTGGAGAGGAAGAGCACTCCAACAGAACCAGACTCCAGAGGATGGATGACAGGAATGGGTTACAGACAAACACGGATACTCTTAGAGTATCTCCCAAGTGATCACTAACACAAAGTTAGTGGCCATAAGGTAAACATTAACATGAGAAATAAAAGGGAATGCATAGAAAAGTGTCAATCTATCCATTCCTTCAGCAGTGTTGGCCTTTGGCAAAATGACTAAAGGGACGGATTGCCCCGAACCAGCCCTAACTGTGAGCATTTACGCTTAGACTGAAAAGCAGAGTGTGCCTCAGTGGCGGTTCTTGCACGGATTCAAACTCTACCCTCCTCCCTTACAGTTGGACAAAGAGTTGTGCGTTACTTGCAGTTCACTTTGACTAGCTCCATGTAGTAACATGTATTATGGCCTGCTATGTTTGCCTGTTGTGGCTACATGTTCTCTTTCTTGTGATAGTTTCCAGTTTTGTAAACTCACACAGAAACATTCCTATGAATAGGTGTTTTCAACAGCAAAGAGCAGTGAAGATGGTGGCAGATTAACTTGTGCTTCACCATATGTGGGTTTAGTTTGAGCCTATACTGTTCTCGTCATGCTCATTGGGTATATTCAAAAGATTAAGGACCAATAATAATTTGGTATATAATCCTAAATTGTAGGCTAGTTGAAAAAAATTCAGTCAGCAGCAATCAGAGGTGTCTACGCAACATGGGGGGCACCCACTCCCTATTGCTTGAACATGCAGATAAGCGATTTTAAATAGAAGATGGAGCTTGGTCATTCAGGACTTTGTGTGTAAGAGGAAGAATCCTAAATGTAACATTGATTCAGTGAAGAAAAGGTAAGATTGCAGACATACGATCTGCTGTTTACCTCTCGTCAAACGCATGGACTCGTTTTTCTGCATCACTTTGTGACTGGATTTTTGTTATTTGGGAAGAATTTGTGTAAATAAGAACAAAATCTGGAAATCTGTTTTTATGTTTGGGGTAAGGACATGTCCTGGTCAAAAACAATGTGAAGGTTATTCAGTCTGATACTGAAGCCAAAGTAATGCTGTCCAGGGAAAAGCATTCATGAATTCACGAGTCATTTCTAAGTAGTTCTGCTCCAATAACAGACAAAAATTAGGAGCCATTTAGCTTCCTTTAAAACCTACCACTTTACAAATAATGTTCACTAAAAGTTTTATTTGCATATGTATGATAAACAATGCTGCACTCTCCCATATTCTTGTGTTATTTATGTCTGTTAATTATAAAAACTTTTGTTAATGAGAACCTTGCTCTTGTGATCACATTATGACCACCTGCCTAAAGGGCCTCTGCGTGCTTCTCATGTTGCAAAAGGAAAACAGGCCTTTTGTGCTTGCCAGATAACACTATAATGCAGTCTGCGCATGTAGAATGTGGTTCTGTAGGAGTCGGCCTACGTGGATGAGAAATTAAATTAGCTGGTAGACGCTAGCCTATGTTGTACAATTTGACATTGTGAACTTTCAAGCTGTCTGTGTAGACATATTTCATAATTAGTACTCACCACTGAAATGTTATGCAAAGCAAGAAATCGGCCGCTTTTAAGGAGCGAGCTTGCAGCTTTTTTAACTTGCTGTTGTTTTTGTATTTGCCGTATTTTTCTGTTGCTTTGGTTTTATGTGTGTGTTTTGGAGTTTGCATCATTCATGTGCGTTTCCGCCGTTTGTGGCGCATTTAGCCGTTTGCGGCATGTTTGCACCTGTCTGCCACCAGACACGTGGTAATAAGCTTTGACTCACAAACAGACTTTCATCTATGATCTGTCCATCCTGCTTCAAACAAACCTTCATTACAAATGGCAGAGCTGTAGATTTATACCTCACAGACTGAAATTATTTTCCTGGTTCTTGTAACGTCTATCATCAAATATCGTTTTTGGTCTCAGATATTTGGGATGTTAAACCTCTTCCTTCTGAAGAATTTGCACAAAATGTATGAAAGAATTATCCTGTCAAAAAAACAAACGCATGCATTTTCTGTTTAAGAGCAGAAAATCTTTTTCACATTCAGAAACTTTACTGCTGTCGCTCAAAACAAAAAATCCTGATTTCTTGCAAAGACACTTTGCATTTCCACTCTCAGATTTAATGTCTCTCATATCCAAAACACTTTGTATAGCTAAGCTCATCTACCTATCTATCAACTGGAGAAAAACTAGTTTTCCAGTATAAGGCTGTGAAATTACAGCTATATACATTTATTATATTGGCTGACATGTCGATAGGGTAAGTATAGAAAAACAATCTCTGTTATGATTAGGGGTTGTTTGGTTTTTGGTTTCAGGTTTTTTCTTCATGTTTTTCACAGTAAAGGTTTTGAATCATGTTTCTGTTTGTTTTTCTGGGTTTTTCTTATATTTCTCACAGTTTTTGAATCATGCTTTGTTTATTATTTTTCTGGTTATGTTTTAGTTTTTGTTTATATTCAAGAGTTTCTGTTCTTGCTCCAGTCACGTTCTGTTCTGTTAATCATCTTTATCCGGTTCACCTGCACCTTGTCAATCTGTCTTGCTCCACCTGGTTTTCACTCCATACATACACACCTGTTCTGTTTGTCTTTGCGGAATCATTGTGTCTCCACTCATGTCTTGTTTTGTGGACCATGCCATGCCTGTCAAGCCAGCCTGCTTCTGTTTTGTTTCTGCCTCTGCTAAGAGTGAGTTTTTGTTTGATTAAATTTTCACTTACCATCACGCTGCCTCCTCATCTGCATCCTGGGGTCCAATATCTCGCAAAGTCTTAACAATCTCAGGAAACCTGAGGTTTTTTGCCAGAGAAAAGCTGCACCAACATCCCTCCAGCTCAATACACAGAAAGTCTGATTGCAAGGAACACAGCTTGGACAGGAATTTAGTGAGAGGCATTAAATCTCAGAGCAGCTCAAACCTGTCTCACCTGAGTGTGAAAATAAGACAAAATGCTCTTTGATTAATAAATGTAAAGTTTTGTATTTTGACTGAAACATTCCTCCATACAGTCACATTTATTTACTCGTTTATGAGGTTGTGTGTGACCTACGTTCTTGTTGTAAATGCCTTTGTAAATTATAAGAATGTGATCATTTCTTCTGTGGTATAATGTCCTGAGTTGTGTGATATCATCCCCTAGAACACCCCAATCAACTTATTTCCCAGTAGATTTGAAATTTAACAAACTTTTGAGGTCTGACCTAAAAAACTGTCAGTTTTAAATCAAATAGTTTGACTTGTACAATAACTTCTGCGTGCATGTCTCAGTTTGAAGATGATCTGTATGTTAGGACCTATGTGTTCTATACAGGACGCAGCGTGTTCGTTTTACCTGAGCAACGTTTTGAGACTGTTTCAGGAAGATTCTTCTCTTACTTTGAATTTCTTCAAGCAGATTTCAGATGTTTATAACCATGTTTTACTTTAAAAATGGGCAGACTTTTTCTGAATACGTATTTCTCATGCAGCATTATGTGTGTCAGTATTGTAACAAAGATCCTGTATGTATGCTATACAGATGCGCACAAACTCACTGTACTGTACTGGAGACACTTTTACTCTGTTGTACACATTCCTGGTGTAATAGATGCTCCTGATCACACAGACTGATGTGTTTTAATAGGCTGTGTTTTAGCTGTGAACTCTAGTTGTTTTAATCTGTATGCTTCTACTTTTTCCTCTTTTTGTTTGTCTGCTAGTTGCAGACTGTGCTCCTTTAATTTAATACATGGGTGTTTGGTTGAAGAAAGATGATAATTAGCTTGGATGGATCGGACACACAGACTGATATGTCTGATTTCATATTTGCATTTATTTAATTTGTTTTTCATATATTTTTTAAATTATTGTTTAACTAATATTATTCTAATTTGAAGCTAGACATCTTTGTGTGCTTGGATCCTTCACAGACACAAAACAGAAACAACCTCACTTAAATTTGGCTTCTATGCGTGTGCGTGCGTGCATGTGTATGTGTGTGTGTGTGCGTGTGTGTGTGTATTTGCTTGCCCATGTTTGTCCCTGCTTGCATAGAGTAGAAAGAAGCCTGTTCTTCCTGTGGATATTTTTTGTCAGTTTGATTTCAGATTTGCAGTAAACAAGCTCAACATGTTCAGTGGATATTTATGATAGCATTGTAAAAACACAATAGATATTGCAATCATTGTTATAATCTCTTTAATACCATTTATGTGCTTTTTCAGAGACAGTGAGACATTCAAGTGGATATAAAGAGCAACCTACATGGGGCAACATATCACCCTCTTCAATATTTACTTGAGTTACTGTTTCAAAGTAGTCTAATTGTGTACATTTTTAAAATATTTAAATTTTACTTTTACTTGAGGTATTGGACTTTGTGTCATTTCAAATTATGCCCCTGAAATAATGTGACACAAAAAACACATTCCATAAACCTGTTCAGGCTTTTAATACCAGAGAAAAACTGCCAGGTGTCTGTTAAGCTGTATATATTTCATTGTGAGTTTCTGTAATTAACAACCATCAGCAAATAAATAAAATCAAATAAATAAAATTCCTACCCTGCTAGTATTTCTGTTTGGGCAGGCAACTGTTATAACCCTAACCCAACCAGAAATGTTTTTTCATAACAGAATGGAAAATGTTTGATAAGCATAGTTTGGACTAATTAGCTTTTTTCCTTTTAGTACAGATCTACCCCATCTGTAAATGTAAACCTGTTCCTGTGTGTGCCCACCATTAATTGTTTGTCCTCCAACATGGTGGCGACTGTTTTCCTGTGGTCTTTCAAAAGACAAAATTACCAGACCTCTAAATTGCTTTTGACTTTCAGTAAGAAGCTTTGTGGAAAAAATTAAAACAGAAATGTTTGGTCTCATTTTTCTGCAGTAATTAGTTATTAATTAGGCTAACCCAATGCTAAAGCTTTATGCTAACTGACATTAATTTCTCACATATAAAAATTTGTCAGCGTTGTATTTATTAGTGGGCAGTACCTAATCTACCCCTGAACCCATGATGTGTAGAAAAATAATGCTTTACACAACTATTTTGAAGATAAATATGAATGATGCAGTTTTGTATGTTTGTACTGAAAGTCATACATCAGCTATTTAGTCAACACTAACCATCTACTGCAGGTATTTGATCTGTTGGTTATTTTGAAAATGATGTTGGAAAACAACATACCAAGGAAATTAACTGTTTAAATTGGAATGGGAATTTTTTTTAAAGAAGCTGCTTGATAAACACATTTGCTGGGTGCAGTCATCAGTATGCACCCAGCACTTCTGCAGATTACAGGGACAGAAATCGGTTAAAAACAGTTAAGCGTATGTGTGATAATATAATCACAATTAAGATTGGTTTTGATGAACAAAATGTTTTTTATTGCCACCCCTGTGCTCAGCATTGTAGCTATTTGTTGCTCTTCTTTTAAATATCCAACTTTGTCTCACTCTCTGAAGAAGCATCCCCACTTATATAAAAGAGACACAATTTCAAGTAAACAATGAGTTATTGTCCACTTTAACAAAATGCTGAAACAGAAATAATCGGATGGCTTTTACAGTTCCAGATATGATAGAGCAGCTGTTTTACATTTCTGTTCTATTTCTTTGATAAATAACTACAAAAAACATTATATTAAAGCTTAAGGCCTTAGCTGCTCCCTTTACAACATAGTTTTACTTTTTTCTGAATAATATTTTTTCCACGACCGTTTTGGTCCAAAGCACATGGATGATAGACCACATGGTGTCACCACAAGCCAGACGATCCGATCACTGTGATCTCACTTGTACCTTTCCTCTTCTTTTTCTTATGTTGTATAAATGTATATTTGATGGCACTCCTGTGAATGAGGAATCGATTTGAAGTGTTTGTAATACTGGTTTTATTTTGTAAAAAAAAAAAAAAAGACAAAATAAAAAAAGGTAAACACATTCAAAGTTGTAACATATTTCTCTTCATTACAAAGGCAATCGCATTTCAAAAATGGGAAAGAAATTTGCAAGAAATTAAAAAACATTGGTCCTTCTTGTCCATGTCTCAGCCTCTTGGTCTTCTTGTCAGTGAAAGCAAAATATAATTCAGCTTCTCACAGAAAAACAGCTAGAAATGAGAGACCTGAGCACAGAAGAGCAAAGCTTTCAGGGTCACCGGGATGTGATGTGATGCTGATGCTGTACCAGTCAGTTCTGGGGAGAAGGTTGATGAGCCGAAAGGCAAAACTGCTACTTATAAGCCTTTTTAGGTTCACCTTGTTTGTTAAAGGTTGGACCCCTTTCACCTTCAGAACTGCCTTAATTCTTTGTGGTATTGATTCAACAAGGTGTCAGAACCTGTCCTCCGAGATTTTGCTCCATTTTGACATATTGTGCAGGTGGTGTAGATTTGTCAGCGGCATACTTGTGATGTGAATCTCCACTCCCACCACATCCCAAATTTGATGGCGAACTGGTGAAGGGCCTTTGAATTCAGTGAACTTATGGTCACCTTCTAGAAGGCAGTTTGAGAAGATTTTAACTTCGTGACGTGAACCATTATTCTGCTGGAAGCAATCTTTAGAAGGTAAGATCCCCGAGATGATAAAAGGGTCACTGGATATTTTCTTGTTTTCCACTGAAGAGAAAAAAAACCTGAACTGGTAACTTCCCATCCTGTATGAGGAACACACTGGACTGGGCTAGATAGGTAAGGAACATTCACTTACAGAGACATCTCTAAGCCCAATTCAACATTTCCAGTGGCTATATTTTGCTTGGATTAAACATTATTTTTATTGTCCTTAGGTGTGTTCATCTATCATCTGTAAAGGAGAGGAACTTGTCCAAGGTGGACCCTGTCTCTTGCTCATTCACCGCTGGAAACAGGCTGCCCCTGCGATCCTGACAAGGAATGAGTGGTCGTACAGAATGGATGAATGTATGGACAGTCAGATAGTATTAGAAATGGCCTGACTCCCATGAATCATTTTAACAAAGAAAAAAACAGATGTATGCAACACATATAATGTCCTTCTAGGAGACACATAATTTCATAAGGTAAGAGCACAAGTGAAAACTTCACAGGTTTTTAGAGAAAAATAAAAACCTTAGGACCAGTTATCACATTCCCAGGTAAAAAAAAAATGCAATTCCCTGTCTTGGAGGTTGCTAAGTTTATTGTTATATTTTGGGGCAAAATAAATGAACAAATGCCTACAAATATTTAAATAAACGAATTTGTTTCTTGCCTTTCTCAAACAAGTATATCAAAATGTCTAATTATGCAAATTAGCTTGCAGCTAAACCAGTGTGCAAGATACATTGTAATTTCCCCCTCAAATGATACTATCAGGGACTAGTTGCTACTTTAAGTTTATTATTATTATTATTATTATTATTATCCGGACTTTTTGTTGAATGTCTTATATGTTTACTTGTTACGAGAAGTCTGAGAACCACTTGTCTAGTGCTTGTTTCCCGATGTCATTGAAAGCAGCACAGTGGGTACCGTGTTGTTTTCATCACGTGACCGGAAGCAAGCGTCGCTGGTCGAACGGTGTCCTGAAATAATACTTTCGATGGTGTGACAGAGCTGGGTGAAGTTTTAAACAGAGCTGTCGGTAGTTTTTTTTCTGAGTATCTAAGAAGGAGCCTTGTTGCCCACGATTCCTCAGACTTTGACTCGTTAAAGGCGGCCTGTTTTTGCTTTAAAGACGCCAACATGCATGCTAACTTTAGCCAAGTCACTAGCTAACTGGATCCACAACCTTCTGTCCTTACCAGGAATACAGACTGGCTGAGTTTTTTCTGGCTGTTTTATTTGATATTTATACTGATGTCACAGCCTGGTGGTCCTTGTAGCGCTAATATATAGTGTGTTGTTGATGTAAGTTGGGGCTATGCAGCTAAATAACCGCTAACCGGGTCATTAGTCTCGTCCTGAGTGGTTTCTGATAAGACATCACAAACTCCCAAACATGGACTCTACGGAGCTGGCTCGATAGGACAAGTGTCGCCGTTCGCGGTAAGTCAACATTTTAAAGCAGAACACATGGAGGTAGTTGTGGCGACGCTAATTTTCCAATCGAAAGTGTCAAAGTGTTCGCTTCTGTGTCGCTGTTGAGAATGAGAGGATGTGAGCTTTTTTATCTGTTTAATTACTTCAGGGAATTATTTCCATGTTGGCCGCAGATGATAAAAGTTGCTGACATGTTTTACTATTAAACTCGACATCCATTTCCTTGGAAAAGTATTCACACGTCTTGAGCTTTCTCACATTTAATCAGGCATTCATTTTTGTTCAGACCCCCACGCCGATGCTCTGTATAACCACCTTTTTCTGCATGTATTGCTGCAGGTCTGTTGAGGTTTGCATGTAGAGTGAATTTGTTTCCCCATTCCTCTTTGACAAATATCTTATGCTCAGTCAGGCTGACCCGTACTCATCAGTTCTTTCATTTTTCCTGACTGCAGGTGGCAGTAAACAAAGTGGATATGTCTCTTCGCGCTCCGCGCAGGTCGAGGTTTTATGACGTGTAGCCTACCTGGCTGCTGCGTCTGTAGAAGTAGCACCTGGGAGGCTATGGTCTCCTAGGATCTTCTCGCTGAGAAGTTCCGAGTGACCAGTGTGACTGGCTGTCACCCAGGAATTCACAGAACCATAGTTACAGTGTATAACTTCCGTTTTTAAGTCTGAATTCAGGTCTGGACTTTGACTGGGCCATTCTAACACATGCATATATTTTGATCTAAGTCATTCCATTGTAGCTCTAGCTGAACTTTTCAAATCTGCCAGGACCCATCAATTCTGACCAGGTTCCCTGCATGATGCCTCCACCATGTGTCACCATAGGTATGTTCTGCAACACGTTCCAGCAAAGCTGAGACAGGGTCCTGTTCACTTCTGTGTTTTATAACCTTTCCTTTTAACACTCAGCGAGTGTTTGGGAACTGAGGACTAATTGGTGAAGCTTTGTAGGTGGAATTGTTTTCCATTCTTGCTTCATGAACAGCTTCAGTTGCTCAGCAGTCCAGGATATTTCGCCCCTCATGTTCAATGGGAGACAGGTCTGGACTACAGGCAGACAGGCCAGTCTAGACAACCTTGAAGAAGACGTTGCTTGGATGGCAGCAGATGTTGCTCCAGAACCTGGATGTTCCTTTCAGCATTAATGGTGCCTTCACAGATCTGCTAGTTATCCATGCCAATGGCCACTAACACACCTCTATACCATCACAGATGCTGTTGTTTGAACTTTGCTCTGATAACAATCCAGATCGTACTTTTCCTCTTTGGCCTGGAGGACACGACGTCCATGATCTCCAGAAACAATCTGAAATGTGGACTCGTCAGACACCAGCACATTTTTCCACTTTGCTTCAGTCCGTCTCAGATAAGCTTGGGCCCAGAGAAGCCGGAGGCGGTTCTGGGTGTTGTTGATATGCGGCTTTGGAGTTTTAACTTGCATTTGTAGCGACAAACTGTGTTAACTGACAGTGGTTTTCTGAAGTGTGGCACAGAGCCCATGTGGTTCTCCTCAGGGGTCGAAGGTCATGGATATTCATTGTTGGTTTTCAGCCTTGTTGCAGAGATTTCTCCAGATTCTCTGAATCTGTTAATTATATTATGGTCTGTAGATGATGAAATCCCTAAATGTCTTGCCGTTGTACATTGAGAAGTGTTGTTCTAGAACTGTTGCACTATTTGCTCACGCAGTTGTTTACGAAGTGGTGAACCTCGCCCCAACATTGCTTGTGAACGACTGAGCCTTTCAGGGAGGCTTTTATACCCAATCAGGACACTCACCTGTTTCCAGTTAACCTGTTCACCTGTGGAGTGATCCAACAGCATTCCACAACTTTCCCAGTCTTTTGTTGCCCTGTCCCAGCGGTTTTGGAACGGGTTGCAAGCACCAAATTCAAAATGAGTGAATATTTGCAAAGAAACAATAAAGTAAATCTGTTTAAAGATAAAATATCTTGGCTTTGTAGTGGATTTTATTGCCTATAGGTTGAACAGGATTTGCAAATAATCGTATTCTGTTTTTATTTAAGTTTTACACAATGTCCCTACTTCATTGGAATTGGACATGTTGTACATGTTAGTCTTGTGTGGACTTGCAGTTAGTGTGGCTGCAAAACTGATTTCCTTTAGTGTTCTTTAGTCATGGGCTTTTTTTCCCTTTGCCACTCTGTCATGAAGCCCAGTTAGTTGAGTGCAAGATTATTTGGTTTCCTGTCAACAGATTCTCTCACCTGAGATCTCTGCAGCTCCTCCAGAGTTAACATGGACCTCTTGGCTGCTTCTCTGATTAATGCTCTCCTTACCTGGCCTGTCAGTTTAGGTGGCCCGCCATGCAGTAGTGGTTTTCAGTTGTTTCATTCTCTTTCCATTTATTGATGATGGATTGAACAGAGCTGTGTGAGATGTTCAGGGTTAGGGGTGGTTCAGAAACCTAACCCTGCTTTAAACGTCTCCACATCTTTATCCGACATATCTGCTGTGTTCACTAATGTTGTTTTACAACATTATGGTCCCATATGGTCCCTTAGCTGAACTGTAAAAAAACTATAGATGCATTTGTGTCATCGTTTTTAAATTATTGCAGTTCCCCGTTTACCAGTTTGAATAAATCATCCGTTTCAAGCCTTCTACAATGCTGCGGCCAGACTACTGGCACCTTCCAGCAAGTGAGCTCACGTGAACCCTGTTATATGTTCTTTACACTGGCAACCAGTAGATCGCATACTGACATACAGAGCACTAAACAGCCAGGCCCCTTAACTTTGCTCAGATGCTCAGAACTTTCTAGTTGTTCCCAGCACCAGACGTAAGACCAAGGGAGACTGAGCCTTCTGTGGTTGCATCATTACCAAATGTGAAAAAGTTTGAGGAGTTTGAATCCTTTAGCAAAGTGTTGTGCTATTAGCATCAGCTTTAAATAGACCACTTCTGCCCAACAAGTTTGAATGTAGTGGAAAGTTGAATGTTTTGACATTTGCCCAAAGTTTTTATCTGTTGTTTATTTGTAGCTATAAATGAAAATGCCTCATTTTAATTATGGGTAACAGTGGCTCTCCTCAGAGGCCCAGCAGAGTTGTGAAGAGAACGTCCTGATTACTGCTGTTATGACACTACTCCATCTAAAACACCACTGAGACGTCTGTCTTGTTTGTTAGACACCAAATGCCTCCTCTGTGAGACGACCGATCAGGAACATCATTCCCCACCAGAACTACTCCAATTCCTGCATCATCGTCATCATCATCCGTGAGCCAGCAGGATGTTGGAGGGGCTCGTAGCCTGGGTACTAAACACTTACCTGGGAAAATATGTCAGCAATCTGAACACAGATCAGCTCTCCATTGCACTTCTCAAAGGTAATTCATTTTTTCTCTGATCCCCTCAGTATTTTTTATTATTTTAAACCTGCAGCTTCTGTCCTATCAGAATGGAACCACCAAGAGTCAGATAGCTGATTGAAAAGCATCGGTTCTGTTTGGAGCGATAGGATAGATCATTGTTTTAGTTTCAAGAGAACAAAGGAAAATCTGTTGTATGAACAATGTCTTCTAAAGTAAGTGAAATCTAAAAGTAATGAATGACCAAGTGATTCATTTCTAACATTGGACTCAGTAAGCAGAAGAAAAATCCAACCTGCTGTCTGGAAGAACAATCCCAACCAACCACATCAAATCCAACATAAAGTTTGGTAGATGTCACTGACTGTCATGTCTGAATGTGTTTTACATATGGATTAAAATGACATGTTGAGGTTCTCTTGGCTAATACAGGATGTGGAATAAGCGTCTCCTTTTTGTCTCTTTGTTCTAATTTCTCAGGCGCAGTGGAGCTGGAAAACCTCCCACTGAGGAAAGATGCCCTCCGAGAGTTTGACCTGCCATTTGAAGTCAAAGCGGGTCAGAATCCACTGACTGATGATTTTACAAAGTTTATATGTAATCACCAAGTTGGCTGATCAGTGGAAGCTTTATTGAGTCAGAAGGAGTTCTGACTCATCCAGTTAATATTATACATGCATCCACTCAGTGACTTAGAGGAACTGTGGTTACACAAATATAAAGATCAGCATGTTATTATTCTCTATTATCTCCGGTGGGCCGAGAATGTAAAGTGTCTCCAGAATGGAACCTTGAGGAACCCCACATGTGATATCCCCGTTTGTTATTAGCATATTAATTTTTAGGCTGACTGACAGGTTTTTCTGGCGCTAAAGTTTAATAATAAGATAATTGCACATTGTTTCAAAACTTTACACATTAAACTCATTAGTTTGTCTTATCATTTATTAAAAATGTACTTCTAAATAGGCAACATAAATGTTGTCCTTTTCCAGGATTTATTGGCAAGATCACTCTCCAGATCCCTTTCTACCGGCCTTATAGTGACCCATGGGTCATCTCCATGTCCCAGCTCAACCTGATCATTGGTCCCACCAAGCTGCAGGAGTTTGATGGGGAGAAGGAAAACGAGGAAGCGAGGGAACGCAAAAAATGCCTTCTCAAGGCTCTTGAAGATAAATTCAGAGTGAGTGCAATTTCTCCTTTAGGTTGGCATAAGATCTTATTATTTTTTAGAGTTTCCTTTTCTCTTCTTGAGGAATCACCACTTTATTATCAACCGTTTTCAGAAATCCCCTCCCTGGATTTGAGCTGCGTTTCTCTCATCCTGTCATCAAGTTTTGTTGTGAATCAGTCATAAAATGAGCTGAATTAAAACACTTGAATTATTTCAATTCCACTAGTATTATTGCACAAAATGATGAGTTTGCAGGGATTAAATCTGAAGTTTTTTTGCGTGAACCTAAACCGGCTTTTTATGCTTAAAAACCCTCTAATGTGGCTGTTCTAAAATAATTCTGCAAAGAAGACTGGGCCAAAATTCTTTCATAGTGACGTTAAAGACTCTCTGCCTTTTATCACAGTTACTTGTTGCCGGCTGGTGCCACCATTTGGATCGTTTTTTTCCTTTAGTAAATAAAATCATTTTTAGTGATTTACTCAGGTTACCTTTGTGTGATTTAAGAATTAGTTTGAGCTGAAACATTTTATTGTGACAGAAATACCTGTACTATGAGTCTCTGCATCGTAGTTAGTCTAAAACAGTATCATATCTTTAACTATCATTTTTGATAGAGCACATTAAAGTGATTTAACTAAAAGGGGACATTTTTGTCAGAAATATTTACAATTTCTAACAAATAAAACAGAATAATGGAGCTTGGTCCACTGCTTTTTATGACTTTTCATTTATTTTTTAGAGCAAACCCATCTGTTTTGTTCGTTACTGTTGCCATTTTAAGTTTATCATGTATTAATGTGTGGCTCCTACAGAGTGAGTGTGAACAGAGAGGAGAGTCGTACTGGTACTCCGCCACTGCCTCAGTTGTCACCAGGATTGTTGAAAACATTGAAGTAAGTCTCATTTGGGGTGTATTCTACACCACTTATCAGTTCATGTGTTCTGAACCAGCATTACCGATGAATCTGAGCTGTGAATTGTTTTATTTTCTGCCTCTTGTGTATAGCTGAAGATCCAAAATGTTCACCTGCGATTTGAGGATGACCTTTCGATCCCAGGGAAGCCCTTTTCTTTTGGAGTTTGCATCAGCAGCGTGTCTGCTCAAAATCCTTTGAAGGAGTCTGTGAGTGTTCAGTGTTAAGATATGTAAACAGTTGAAATGTTGCATTTCTTTTCACTCAAGATCTTTGCTTATATGAAATTGTTTCCATTAAAACATGTACTAGTGATCAACTTGTCCTGCCCTTTAATCAGTTTTTAACTACAGAATAAAGTTCTAGATTTGTATTTGTTAAACTTTAAAAGTTACTAAAAAGAAGAACAGAAGTTCAGATATGAGTTAAGAGAAGCAACATGTCGTAGTTGTAGCAGAGAGTTATTGACCAACAGGTTAACTGTTGGTTTTAAATGAAGCGTTAAGCAGATTCTGCTAAATTCTTGTTGATTCCGGCCTTCTGGTTAAATTAGGTTTTGTTTCGGTCCCAGGTCCAAAAGCCTTTCCGACAAAAGCAGCTGGAGATTGAAGACTTCAGTGTTTATTGGGATACAGAGTGTGAAATGCTGGGAAAGCTGCCTGCAAGCCAGATTCAGGTTGGTTGCACATTGAGTTTTATTGATTTATAGGCCTCTCTGGCTCATTTTAATGGTGCAAAGATCACCGTGTGTCCCACTCACTCCAGTATTTATCTTACCAGAATTTCACTGCATTCTGATAGTTACGTTTTCCCCAGTTTTGCATCAGGCTAAAAGTCTTCTGGGATACATTTGTAAATGATTCCTAGCTAAACAGCAGAGACGCCAAGATGTTGGAACGTCCCAATGTGGATGAAAAGGAGTCTCTTTCAGTAAAGCACAAAACAGAACCGACTCCCGTCCTAATTCAAACATCAAAAAAGAATCATGATGCTATTTTTGTTCAAATGCTGCAATAAAAGGACCCCAAGAATGGTCCCCTGTGGTTCTATATAATTAGATCCGATCTTTGTAACCCTGCAGGATGCAATGACTCAGTGTATGCAGAGTCGTGAGCACCAGTATATCTTTGAACCAGTGCGTGCCTCCGTGCTGCTTAGGAGAAACACCACCAGGGAGCCTCTGAGGTCCCGGCACAATCCCCGGATCGAAGGCCAGGTCCAGCTGGAACCCATGTCTTTACGTCTTTCACAGGTTGGGCAGAGAAACAGTCAATCTTCTTTTTTTCTTAATAATTTGGCCGGTGTCTTTGGTGTTTTTTTGGTCTCTGATGCCAGAGGCATGGAAGCATTTTTAAGCATTTTTAGAGGAGGTATCTTGGTGGTTGTTTGGATAGAAAGGGCATTTTCTTGCATGAAAGAAAATCTTCTTACGTTTGTATGTTTCTCTTCTTACAGGTTCAGTACCAGCAGATGATGGCTTTCCTTAAAGAAGTGGACCGCAGAGAGAGAGGGATGCTTTACAGAACATGGAGGCCCAAAGTTGCAATTTCTGGGAAGTAAGTGCTATCTTCAGGTGTTTATTGGTTCAAATGCCCTTTGTCTTTTTACTGACTTCTGCTCTTAAATCCTAAAATAAGAATTAATTTCTTCATTGTTTTCTGTTCAGCTGCAGGACATGGTGGATGTTTGCCATTCAGGCTAACCTGAGTGACATCAGGGAGCAGTGGAGGCGAGGAAGCTGGGGCTTTGCGCTGCAGCGAGCCCGGGACGCACTGACCTACACTGGCCTCTACTTCAAAAGGCTTAAAGGCGTTTTACTGAGTCCTGAGGAGGAGGTATCACACCACGATCCAGACACATTACACACATGGTGCTTAAATATTATGCATATAGGGCCTGATCTTCAAGCATCTCAGATAGGGGGCGCTAAATTGCTTGTACAAGAATAATTGGACGTGCAATAAGTGGGTGTGTTGCGTGTGATTTTCAAAGATTGCGTGTGCAAAAGAGGTGCAGACCACCCTATTTAAATGAGGAAATTGTTTGTGCTACTGGCTGCTACTGCGTCTGGTGGAACCAGAGGAAAAGCAAACAGATCCTCTGCTGTGTTGTTTGAAACATGCAGGGGTTGTTGCTGCATCATCATTAATGATCCAGTTGCAGATGTTGTCCTTCTGTTCCGTTCTGCTCCTGCTTTTCTGGACTTTTACAGTTTGTTAACCTTTGTCGTCGCTATTCACAGCAGCAGGTTTGTCTTCTCAGCCTCTGCCCTGATGAAATTATGTCACCTCTCTGTTCATTTGCGCAGGGCGCCTCTGAGTGCATAACTGCACATGCAGAAGGCTGTTTGAAGTTATTCTGTGAGCAGATGCTTTATATTTGGGGTCCAGATGGACCCAGAGAGGCAAACACTACATTTTGCTTCACCTTTGATCAAAATGATAGATTACAGGCCATTGTGCAGGAGGGCAGAGCTGTGTGCCATCGGCGCAAATGGGACAGCTGGTCTAGACTGACAACACCACAAGAGCGTGCACAGCTTGACATAACTCGCAGAAAAATTGGCCAATCAATATTAATAATGTAAAAGACAAACATGTCTGTAAATTTAAGTTTGGTGAGGTTTGTCTCCCTTCATCTTTTAATATTTTTCAGAGACTCCTGTTCTCTTTTTTTGAGTGTTTGAAGAGTTTGGAGTTTATCATAAACAGCCACAATATTCAAGCCTCAACGTAATATTAGCAAAATAAATATAGTTTGTTGTAGGAGTTGGAAATCGGGATGAAGGTTAAAGCAAACTGTCTTTCTCAACACATGGAATACGCCGTTAAAATGGTGATATTTTTTACCTGCAAAGAAGTGACTTTAGCATCCAAATCTGCCTTACACACGCAAACCTTTTGAAGATCAGGCCCATAGTCTGCAATATAAATAAATGTGGAAGGTTTTAAAGTTTGGCTTACAAATTGGTCATAAGTTCCTTTTAATATTTTGTCAGTGGTATTATGAACCTAAGCTTTGAGGACAGACTAAAAACAGGATAATATTTTCAGGCAAGTTGTTCTGGAATTTCAAAATACACCTACACAAAATGTATGTTTAAGTGATTTGCTGGACCTTGGTAAAAGGTTTTAAATTAGTTAACAAATATTTCTTCTGGGTTTTGTTATTAGGCTGAACTGGAACGAGTTGAAGAGGAGCAGACACTGGAGGAGCTGCAAATTCTCAGAGAAGTTGTCCATGACTGGTTTAGAAAGGAGGAAGATATTGCAGAGGTATGTGTAGATCTTCATAGTGGGTTAGCAAACATACAAATGTGTCTCACTAAACCAACCTTCATTTATAGATCCATAACAAACACAGTGATATATTTCAACCATTCATTTTTGGTGATTTTAATGATTATCATTTGAAACCCATAAATTCAGTTTCTTAGAAAATTAAAAGATTACATAAAATCAATAGAATTTAGATGCAGATGTTCTGTCCATGTTACGGCCTACATAATCACAGAGTAGACTGCTTACTTGACAGCTGTCCAGCAGTCAATCATTGACTCCTGCCACTTGGAGGTCATTGCCACTAAAGGTCAAAGCTAAAATAGCTGTCTTTTCAGGGGACTGTATCCAACCATATTAATGGAAAGTTGAGTGGAAGGAAAAAGTGTGGTAGAAAGAATTAGGCCATCTAAGATTTTCTGTTTTCTTATTTTTGTTGTATGTGACTCGTTGTTCCCAGACTTTGTTTTTTTTTAACTGATTTGTTTTTTTCTTCATTCTATGTCCTCATGAAGAACATTCGAGAGCCAAGTGGCAGCCCCCAGCCTAGTCCACCTAACACATCAGTTCCTAAAAGCGGAAGCTCCAGAATGATTCAGTACCTGCAGTCTTGGTTCCCTGGTTGGGGGGGCTGGTATGGAAATACACAGGATCTGGACACACCTGAAGAACTCTTGCCAAGTCCATCGTCCTGGGATATTCTAGGTGAGCAACAGGCTGCTGACTGGTGCTTCGGCACTCATTTGTAGTCCATTTATTAACCCCAACTTATGGGATTCTTCTTAAATAAAATTTATTCTATTAAAAATAAAATCTTTGACATACTCCCGAAGATGATTACTTCATCATCAGCAAGTGAGACAACATTGGAAGTAACTGTAGAACCTGATCTGTGTTTGGACTGTTTTGATCCTGTGGAGCTTCCAGAGTTATCAGAAATATTAGCTTCATCTAAACCTTCAACTTGTATGTTAGACCCAATCCCAACCAAATTATTTAAGGAAGTGTTCCCTCTGATTATCATCCCCATTTTAGATATGATTAATCTATCTTTAGTAAATGGATATGTACCACAAGCTTTTAAGGTAGCTGTAATTAAACCTTTGCTTTAGAAACCTTCGCTTGATCGAGATGACTTAATAAATGACAGACCTATATCCAATATTCCATTCTTATCTAAAATTCTTGAGAAAATAGTTGCTAATCAAATGTGTGAGCATTTACACAGCAATGACCTGTTTGAAGACTTTCAGTCAGGTTTCAGAGCTCATCATAGCACTGAAACAGCTCTGCTGAAAGTCACTAATGATATTCTTATGGCCTCAGATAATGGACTGGTGTCTGTACTGGTTCTGTTAGATCTCAGTGCTGCATTTGATACAGTCGACCAAAATATTCTCTTAAAAAGGCGGGAATATGCTGTAGGGATCAGGGGAACAGCGCTAGGCTGGTTTAAATCTTATTTGTCTGACAGATTCCAGTTTGTTCATGTAAATGATAAATCATCTTTAAACTCCAGGGTTAATTGTGGAGTACCACAGGGTTCAGTACTTGGGCCAATTCTCCTTACTATATATATGCTTCCAATAGGTCAAATTATCAGGCAGCATAGTGGATGGCATTAAATTGACCTCCAATAATAAAGTAAAAAACCTTGGTGTTATTTTTGACCAGGACATGTCATTTAAATCCCATATTAAACAGGTTTCCAGGATTTCCTTCTTTCATCTCCGGAACATTGCCAAACATTTGTTACTTCAAGGCTGGACTATTGTAATTCTTTACTATCAGGATGTCCACAAAATGCAGTTAAAAGCCTTCAGCTGATTCAAAATGCTGCAGCAAGAGTTCTGATGAAAATTAAAAAGAGAGATCATATTTCTCCTATTTTAGCTTCCCTTCATTGGCTCCCTGTTAAATCCAGAATAGAATTTAAAATTCTCCTCCTCACATATAAAGCCCTTAATGATTTAGCTCCATCATACATCAGAGATCTGATTGTTCCATACGTTCCTAACAGAGCACTTCGTTCTCAGACTGCAGGTTTACTGGTGGTTCCTAGAGTCTCTAGAAGTAGAATGGGAGGCAGATCCTTTAGTTATCAGGCTCCTCTCCTGTGGAACCAGCTCCCAGTTTCCCTTTTGATAAAGCTTATAGTTAGAGTGGCTTAGTTTATCAGGGAGGGAGCCTTCCTCCCTCCCTGTTGGATGGAGTAAGGGGGAGTCAGGTTAGTCTAAATCGGCTCAGTTATGGTTGAGGTGCAAACACACCCTCCATTTCTGCTACCAGTATGACCCCTTCTCTTTTCCAGTGGTTATAATCAGTCTGACAGAGAGAGGTATCCCAATCCTTGTGGTTTTTAGTATAACAATGGCCATCAGTGGGACCCTTTGTGGGGTGCCTTGAAACGACATTGTTGAAAATAAGCGCCGTCTAACTAAATAATCTGAACTGAAACTCTCTGTGTAGTTATACTGCTATAGGCTTAGGCTGCTGGAGGACATAATGACCACTTTCACCCTCTTGCTACATTCTCACACTACTCTCCAATTTTGCATTATTTGCTGTTATTTCAGCTTTTAACTTTGTTCTCTCTCTTTTCTCTTCCTAGAAGCTACACCTGGCCTGACTCTGTGTCTACCTGTGACACCTTTCTGGAGAGGGGAATCCTCCAAGCTTCTGCTTGCAACAACTTAATGCTCACACTCTACCGATGATCCACATGGCCCTGTCTTTCAGTGTTTAACCCTTTCTCTCTCCTAGACATAGCTACTGACTGAGCTTTTACTGTTACTAATTATATGTGCTCTCTTCAGACTCTAAACTTGAAAACTGGCTCAGAGTTTATCTGTTCCTTCTTTCTAGGTGAAACGACTAAAGGAGCTACATCCATTAACATTTACCTTTTCCTTCCCATAGAAAGTACTCCTGGATCAGTGCTTCTTTGTTCTCTTTGTGTCTCTGCTCTGTTCTCTCTAACCCCCAGTCGGTCGTGGCAGATGGCCGCTCACACTGAGCCCTGTTCTGGTTCTGCTGGAGGTTTCTTCCTGTTAAAAGGGAGTTTTTCCTCTCCACTGTCGCTACATGCATGCTCAGTATGAGGGATTGCTGCAAAGTCAACGCCAGTGACTGTCCACTGTCTCTACATGCTCATCCAGGAGGAGTGAATGCTGCAAGTCACTGACTGGATGCAATCTGCTGGGTTTCCTTAGATAGAAAAACTTTTTATCCAGTTTGAATAAATAACTGAATCTGAGTGCACTGTTCAATGGTTAGGACTAATTGGAATGTATGTACCTGACTTTTGTGAAGTGCCTTGAGATGACATGTGTTGTGAATTGGTGCTATATAAATAAACTGAATTGAACTTGACTGTACTTGCGGAATAGTGACCTGCTTTATGTTACATTGTAATAACCTTTTTAATTTCCTAATGCTGTTCCAGCAGAGACTGAGGACTTATTCGACCCACTGGAGGACTCCCACACTCTGAACACGTTCACTAGACGAGATCACATATTTGCCCGACTGGAGTTCTTATTGGAGAAGGGTGGAGTCACTCTCTTTCAAGCGGAAAGGAGGGCGAACATGATGCACGAAAGTGGAGTCATCCAGCTGGAATTCTCAGGTACGAAGAGAGAAACTTGAGATTCTGAGATGAAGAGCATTTCTATTTTCTTTCCTTCTACATAGATACATTTGCATCTTCAACTATTGTAGCTCAGTTACTTGCAAACATAATTTACTTTGTTACACTACTATAGATAAACAATCAGCTTAACAACTTAATGGTTAACAACAATAAAATAGTGGCACAAGGACTGACCAATGGTGAACTCCACCAGTAACTACATGAGTGTGATAGGATCTGTGGAAGTTTAGTGGAAACTAAACGGTGGTTAAGACGTTTGTTTGAAATAAGACGAAAATGTGAATGTGCTCTTTAAAAAACAAACTTGGTTATAATAAAAAAACACTTTTTATTGTGTTGTGTTTTATTACAAATGTAAAAGATTTCTCTGATTAGGCATAGTTTGGATTTTGTGGGAATCTGGTCAATACAGCGACACTGAAACATCCTATTCTCTAACAGATTTTTAGTTATGGTAACTATGGCTCAAAAAATACTCAAGTGTTGGATTTGATTGTAAGGCTTTCCTTGACTTCTTAAACATATTGTCCCCTATCATAGAAAACATATATATCTGAACGTGGGTTGTCTGCATGTCTTTCATTTCTATTCATTTATCTACAAAACATATTATTCAACAAATATCTTATTGAATTAATTTTCAGAAGAGTTATTGGTTTTGGCTGACAGAAACAGAGAGCCCACAATGTAAAAGGTTTGTATCCTGTAGGAAGGTAGTTTTTGTAGACAGCACACTAATTAAAATGAATTTCTTGTCATCACCATTGCTCAGGAGTGAAGGTGATCGTGGAATCTCTTCCTCGCTCCGAGTCATCCTTGCTGTCTGTTAAACTGGGCAGCCTGTTCCTGAGAGACCTGACCACTCAGGGCACCATGTTCCCATTCCTGGTGTCTCCCAAAATGGTAAGCCTGGATTAATAAAGGTGGAAACATCTCTTCATCGAGCTGCACCTCTCAAAGGATGAGTTGTTTGTATTATTTAATCCTAAATGTGGGTTGATGATCAACATGGTTCTAAAAACATCTATTTGTTGTAGGACAAAGTGGTTGTTGCCCTTAATCAGTCCATGAGTCCACACAGCACTGCTACTGGTAAGTATTTATTCATTTTCTTCCAAGTATAAATGATATTCCGCCCATTTCTTCCAGTAAGTCTCAGATCTTGCATTGAAAACCACCTGTACTCAGATTTCATGGCTCTTGTACATTTATGCTGTCTTATCAGAAGGGAATGCTGAGTGGACTTCTCCGGTGTTTGAGATGATATATGAGCGCAATCCTGTGAGGTCCAAGTTTGAGAGAAGGCTGGAGGTGAACACAAGCCCGTTAAACATAATCTACAATCCACAAGCCATGAAAAAAGTAACTGAATTCTTCTATAAAGGAAGAGTTCACACTTCAGGTAAAAACCAATAACCTTTCTAAAATCATCTGAAAGATGAGACATCTTCTTTAAGCTCCATAGTTTTACACTTGGGAACATGATCAGATTGGTTTGATCTCCACCAGATCATGAAGTTATTTAAATCTAACCTTAAAGGTTCAAAGCACACATAACTGATAGCACTGTTATTATTTAATAAACAAGGATGAGGCTAAAATGGAAATATTTAAAATAAAAAAGTACACCCCATGACTCGGAAGCAATAACTCTCAGTAGCTGTTTCCCGTCTCACCTCATCAGTTTTACGTTTGACTCACTTTTCTTATACAACATTTCTTCACTGCTAGCCGGCTTGGCCCGAGCTGCAGCCGTCAGACAGACGGTCTCAATTGACTCTACGTCACTTTGGTAGACAGAATAGTTTGAGATCAACTCATTGACTGCAAGGTGCCCAGATCCTGTGGCTGCAAAACAGGCCCGTATCATCATCCCTCACTACCGTACTGTAGTTGTTATGGGGTGTTTGTACTGATATGCTGTTCTCATTTCAAATGTAGGCCTCATTTCTGTGAGCATTGTAGATTGGGTCCTCTGGGTGAATTAGATGCGACATTCTCTCTCTGGAAGACTGGCAGATGTCTTAAATGTTGTCCACTTGTAAATAATATTTTTCTCTCTAGGATGGATGTTATAACCCGCCCCAGGTTGATGGGCAGCTACAGTTTCTTCTCCTATTGCTGAAGTCTTTCCTTCTTGGCTTTGAGTTAGTAAACACCCGTAAGCTCTACAACCTCTTGCTATTCCAGAGGTGCCAACACTGATGATGATCAGTTAATCAGTGCATTAGATCAGCAGCAGCTGACTTTTCGGTGGAAGCAGAGTGTACTTAGTTTTTTCCATTTTGGCTTCATCTTTGAATTGTTAAATAATAATAAATAATAGCTGCATGAAATTTTTTAGATTGAAATCATTCGACAGCCTAGTTACGACTAGATGGGACAGATGTCAGTAGATGAATGAATGTTGCCAAAACATTTTTTCTTCCAGGTTTTGGCTATCAGTCTGAGCTGGAGCTAAGGGTGGCAGAGGCTGCAAGGATGCAGTATGACAAGCTGAAGAAACAAACCAAGGCTGAGATTCGACAAACCATCGATCAGCTGCTTGTTGGAGAGTTTATTGTAAGAAATAGTTGCTGCAATGTAACATGAAATAGATCAAACTTTAAATATCTAGTAACATGTTTGTGCTTCTGCAGGAAAACAGCAAGCGTTGGACAATGAAACTGGACATTTGTGCGCCTCAGGTGATTTTCCCCGATGACTTCCAGTCAGAAGATCCAATGCTTGTTGTGGTGGATTTAGGCAGGATTCTTCTGACGAACTCTCAAGGTGAACCAATCAACAGTTACCTCCTGTTTTTATCTGATCCGATTTGTCTCGCCCTATAACTGATATTTGTTTCCCTCTTTGAAGATGACAGTATCGTCAACTCTAAAGTTGCTCAACCTGACCAGGAAGACCTGAGTGACGATGAGTACCAAACTCCTCTGGCCACCCCACCTGAGTCTTCACCACCTGAAACCGACGCGCCTTTAAGAGCACAATTCAAAGACCCTGAACTTCTCAGCCTCAGATCTCCAGAGGCTACAAAGGCCTACAGCAAGAAGCTCTATGAGAAATACTGCTTGTCCTTTAAGGACCTCCAGATAATGGTTGGACATTATAAGGACAGCTGGAAGCATCTTCAGGAAAGTGAAGTAGGACCAACCCACGTGGTGGAAAAGTTTAACGTACTGCTGCAGCTTGAGCAGAGACTGCGCTACACATCAGACCCTCAGCTCCCTGGGGCTGTGCTGTCAGGAACCCTGCCAGATCTTAAGGTGCATATCAACCTTGAGAAAATGACAGCAATCAGAACTTGTCTTGCTCGGCTAAGCAGACCAGCTGCGAGTGAAGGTGACAGAGGCCTAGAAAAAGGTCCAAACGTAACATCCCCTGATCCTCCCACGCTCCGCCATGACAAGATCTTTCACAGAGTGGACAGCTCGTGGAAACTTCAGGATTCTGCCAAGAATCTTACCCAAAGCGTGACGACATTAGAACAGCACACACGAGAAGTTCTGGTGGAATCCCGCCTGCTGTTGGCTGAATTCAACATTAACTACATGCAGCTTGGTGTGGAGAGTAATGGCCGCTATATATCTGTTTTTAAAGTGTTTGGCACAAATGCTCATTTTGTCAAGCGGCCGTATGATGTTGAAGTCTCTCTGACTGTTCATGGGTTTCTCCTGGTGGACACTTTACAGACGTACGGCTCAGACTTTGACCTGCTCGTCGCGTCTCACAAGCATCTAAGTTTTGACGTTCCCACCGGCAGCCTCAGGGAAAGCCAGCCATCTTCCCCTGCCTTGTGTGATGAGAAGACCTTGGAGTATCCTGATATTCATGCTGGGTCATCTTCTGATTTGTCCCCATTAAGTTCCTTCCTGAAAGATCAGGACGCCCTCATCAGGCTTGAGTACCAGTTTGTGAGCTCAGACTGTCCCAGCATGAACCTTGACAACTCCCTCCAGATTACAAGCATTCAGGTCAACAACTTGGACATTATTCTCAACCCTGAGACCATGGTGGAGCTACTGAAGTTCCTCCAAAAGTCTTTCCCCAAAGAAGAAAATATGTCATCCACACAGGAGTGTCCAGCAGAGCTTTCCAGTGAGAAAGAAGACCGGGCGTATCAGGTCACGTATGACCAGAACAAAGAGCTAACGGTTGAGATCCACCGCCTCAACCTGCTTCTCCTTCGAACCGTCTCCTCTGGCACTGCCCTGGGTGTTGAGAAAAAAGGTCTGAAGATTGCCACCGCCAGCATTTCTGATACCAAGGTCAACGTTTCTCTGGGTAGCCATTTGGACATCAGTGGTTCACTCGGATCCATGCAGCTGGTGGATTTAACCCAGGAGGCAGGCCGAAGCCAGTTTGTGGTCAGCATTGGGAGTGTTGATGACACCTCCTCGAGTCCCGATGGAATAACATTTCTGTCTGACAACAGAGAGTCTCCTACAGATGCTCTGAACTTTCAGCTCAAGGAGAAATCCCAAGGGGAGTGTTCTTTGAAACTGGAAATGGCATCTCTCCACTACAACCACTCAGCCAAGTTCCTGCGAGAGCTCAGTCTGTCAGCCAATGAGCTGGAAGACAGTTTCCGCTCCATGTTGAAAAACGCTGCCACTACAGTGTCGACAGTTCTTGCTACCAAAACTGCAGAGTACAGCGAAAGGGTTTCACTCTTTGAGACCCCGTCGAGGAGAACTCGGACTTCAAGCCAAGGGTGGGCACATTCATTCGACAACAAGGAGGACGATTCCATGGAGGAACCCGAATCTGCCTTGGACACGTTCTTTGTGAAGCTGACCCTCAATATAAGCATCGAATCGCCAGTCGTGTTCATTCCCAGGAAACCTGGACACCCGGAGCTATTAGTCGGTCATCTGGGAAGGATAAAAATTCAGAACTTTCTGAATAACGAAGACTCTCAAGGAGAGAGGCTGCAGGTGTTGGTGAAGGATATCCGACTCTATTCAGTCAACTTGTGTCATTTGGTTTTTAAGAGGGCGTCCAAAGAGGAGAGAGCTGATAATTATTCTCCGTCCCACAATGGAAATGTCAGCAAGGATGAATCCCAGTTCACACGGCATGACTTCTTTGAATCCATCAACCGTGGAAAAGGTGAGAACATGACGGAGATTCGATTACTTGCATTTCATTTTAAAGGTTAGATGAGGTATATGGCTCCATATAGATGCATCTCAATGAATACAGATATCAAAAGTTTATTTATTTCTGGAATATATTGAAAAAGTGAAACCAAGATATAAATTCATTACGCAGAGACGGATACATTTCAAGCATTTATTTTGTTTTTTTGAAAATCGAGACGAAGAGAAAGAGAGAGAAAACAGACAGGAAAAGAAATCTGGGCTTATCTCCATGTACCGTATCTGCTCCAAATTCTCTACAATGTTGTCAACAGACAGAAGCATGAAGTGCTCTAAAATGTCCCGATACGTTAGGACTGTATAAAGCACAGTGGACCAGCAACAGATGACCTGGCTCAACAAATCATCAATGATTGTGGGAACGTCTCACTGGCACTAAAGCAGCTTGGATTCTGCGTCCATTCTTTCTCCAGACTCTGAGACCATGATTTCTAAATGAAATGCTAAATTTACTTTCATCCTCAGCCTAAGTAGGACGCTGCTGACATTGTCTCTGGTTCAGGAGTGAATTAACACAGGGAATGAGACAGGCTTAACCCAAGGTCTGGATCTGTTCATGTGTGGAGGCTCTTCAAGCACTGACGCCAGCTCGGGTCCAGTCTATGCCTTTTGAATCTCCCGCAAACTCTTAAAGGAGATTGCTTCACAGGCCATGTTTATCCTCGTTGTTCATTTACCTTTTTCTACCACACTTTTTTCCTTCCACTCAACTTCCCTTTATTATGCCTGAATACAGCCCTCTGTAAACAGCAGGCTTCTTTAGCGGTAACCTTTGGTGGTCTGCTTACTTGTCAAGGATGTTCCCTGATTGTCTGTTGGACAACTGTCCAGTCAGCTGTCTTTCCTGTGACTGTGAATGACTTAAAATAACATTTTTAATTTATGTAACTCCTGAGAAGCTGAATGTTGGGTTTTTATTAGCTGTAAGTCCTAATAATCAGAATTAACATGCATTAACGTTTGAATTATCCCTCTTTGTGTAATGAATCTATATAATGTAGGACTTTTGAGGACTTTTGTCCTTTTGCGTGAATTTACTCAGATAAATTATCTTTTTTATTACATTCTGGGACACACCTATGTCTGTTTCATCCGTCATTTATTTATATGTGATTTGACTCTTTTCTTCATCAGCTTTCCACATACTTAAAGACACCACTATACTCTTCACTTTGGAGAAAAGTCCTGTTGATTCCGAGTACATCTTACTCACTACAGAGGAGAACTATAAAAGCACAGGCCAACTGAGGATTGAAGGGAAATTTGTCAACCCTGTCCAGGTAGGTTCTAAAGCTTTATTTCAACATAACAACATACTTTTCTACATGATTCTCTGCATATTGTGGTTGCAAGTTAGAAAACCAGTAGGATCAAATGCTTGGTGATGCTAATCACCGTTAGCAATAAAAGATAGCATCGTATTTCTCACCATTTTCTGCATTCGAACTCTAAATGGAGATGTTAACGAGCAGAGACTGCACAGCCCTGTGTGCCACTTGTTTAATGAGATGCAAATCACCATAAGAGCGTATTAATATTCCACACCTGCAACCTTCATCGATGGTTCCTCAGTGAAAACCTAATACTGTTGATTGCATTTGTGATAGGTTTTTCTCTGCAAGCCTGTGTATGAGCAAGTTCTCCAGACACTGGACAATTTATCCCTGATTGAGAAGCAACATCCCACACCCAGCCAGCCGCCGACTCCTCCCCCTCCGACTCCTTCATCTACCAGATCCCACTGCTTCCCAGACCCCCAAGGAGGCCTGTTTGCAAGGGATCCTCCCACTATGAGCTTCTCCCATTCATCCCTTTGCTCTCCTTTACCTCTGCAGTCTCACAGACCGGTTCTCCAGCCTCCCTCATTCACTCAGCTGAAGGTCACCTTACATGTGGCACAGCTGCAGGTCCAGCTCAGTGCCGACCTCTCCCAGGGTTCCCAGGGCTTGGTCAGTGTTTGCTTCCAAGATTTGGAGGGGCACTTTACCAAAGATCACCAACACTTACTTGAAGTGCAACTGGCTCTCCGTGCGCTGCTGATGGAAGATCTCCTGGATCAGAATCCTGATTCTAAGTACAAACACTTGATGAAGTCCCATGGAGCTCCAAAGCCCTCAACGTTCACCTCTAAGGAGTACCTTTCCCAAAGCTGCCCGTCCAGGTCCAATGCTTTTGCCCCAGACATGCCCCGCTCCCTGCCTGCCCACATAAAGGAAACCCAAAACGTCTTCCAGCCCTACCAGAGGCATCCCACCACACCGTCTAGCAGCCGCAAATCTAAGAAGGACCCAGATTGTCCCAGCACCCCTCCTCCTTCTCCAACACGCCACGCCAACTCTCCTCAGCCCCCCTCAAACTTTGATGACTCATTAGTTCATATAAATGTGCTGCTGGTGGACTCTAACCATCCAGAGTTTAAAACGCGCTACGGCAGTGTGGGGCGAAGCGTGGACATAGACTTTAACTGCTTGGATATTTTGATCACTCTGCAGACCTGGGTGGTCATTCTGGACTTCTTTGGTATCGGCTCCACAGCCAATAATCATGCAGTAAAGGTGGCAACGTCACCCCAACCTGTGCCAGGACATTCTGTGTATGAGCCAGACTTCAGTGAGGAGGAGACGGCTCAGACTGTCAACACAAAGGTGGACCTGAAGGTAGGTGTGCAGTTGGCTTGGAAGGCTGCGTTGACACAAATGTCTCACTTACAGTGTCCTGCAGAACTATTTTTATATATAACCACAAACCTCAAGGGGTTTTATCTGGATTTTGTGTGATAGACCAACGCAAAGTAGTGCATATTTGTGATGTGATTCTAAATTGACTTGGACTTTGACTGGGCCATTCTAGAGCATGAATTGGCTTTGATCTAAGCCACGCCATTGCAGGGCTGGCTGTATGTTTAGTGTTGTAGTCCTGCTAGAAGGCAAACCCCAGTCCCCACAGCATAATGGTACCTTCACTGTGTTTCACTGTGGGGATGTGTATTTAGGATGATGTGCCTGGGGTGCATTCTTTTTTACACATAGTATTTAACATGTAGGCCTAAAAGTTCAGTTTTGTCTCATCTGACCTGAGCGTGTTCTTCCACAAGTTTGCGCTGTCCTTTAAATGCAAGTAGGCCTTCTTATACATTTTCTTCAAAAATTACTTTTTTCCTGCAACTCTACACATTAAGGCAAAAAAAGTGAAGTGCATAATTAATAGTTTTCCTAACAGATTCACCCACCTGAGCTGTGGATCTCTGTAGCTCCTCCAGAGTTGAGACCATGGGCCTCTTTGTTCAGATGATGGATTGAACAGAGCCCTGTGAGATGTTTTAGAACCGAACCCTGCTTCTCCCCAGGTTTCTCCCTGACTGGTCTGCTGTGTTCCTCTGTGTGGCCTTCACAGAAGAGCTGCATTTATACTCTGATCAAATTACACATAGGTGGACTTTGTTTACTATTTGGGGGGCCTCTGAAAACAGCTGGTTGTACTGGATGTTTTTTCGGAGTTAAGGGGGCTGAATGTAGTACAAATGCATGCCACACTTTCCAGATTTTTATTCGAAAAGACATTTAAAAATGAATGAATAATGTTTCTTTATACTCACAATCATGCACCGCTTTGTGTTGGGTTTCACATAAAATCCAGTGAAAACATTGAGGTTTGTGGTTGTAATGTGACAAAATTCTCAAGGGGTATGAATACTTTTGCCAGGCGCAGTAGTAAATTCTGCCCAACTACTTCTGGAGTTAATGTCTCATGATTAGACTGTAGGTATTACAGTTGAGTTTATTTTTATTATTGTTCTGCAGCAGCTCTGAAGTGAAGTGGACCCAAAGCTGACCCTAATTATTGTTTCAGGTTCATTCTTTGACTCTTATCCTAAACAAGAAACTCCATGAACTCGCCAGAGCGAGTGTGTCCAAATTATCTGCTTATCTGGATGTGCATGGTATGTATAAGAACCGCTCGCATCACTCTACTAAAATAAAATCTTTACTCACCATTTTCCTTTCTTCAAAATGATTGCAGACGGTGACCTGAGAATACAAGGTAGTTTAGGAAGTTTGTCCTTGAGTGACCTGACTCCACACGGGGACCTGTACAGAGAGCGCTTCACCACACAAGGAGGGGAGGCGCTTGTTTTCAACATTCTGAAGTACAGCTAACACAAATCTCTGTGGATTATTAGTCGTCAGTGGACACAATACTCTGCAAGAACCATTTAACATCTTCTTCCCTTCTTTATTTTGTCTGCTGAAGGTACGGCCAGCCTGATCCTGACCTGCAGCGGGAGTGTGATTTCAAGGTGTCTTTGCAGATGGCCTCCGTACAGTACGTGCACACACAGCGCTTCCAAGCCGAGGTCATAGCCTTCATCCAGCATTTCACCCAGCTGCAGGATGTCCTCGGCAGACAGAGGGCTGCAATGGAGGGCCAGGCTGTGAGTGCTGCCTGTTCCAAACTATTCTCTCATACAAGTGCCACTTCTAATACGGGTTTGAGTATAATCGGATTATAATGTCTGGTCTGTCCCCCCTGCCTCTTTCTAAAGGTGCGTGATCAACCTCAGAGGGCTTCCAGGGTTCTCCTGGACATCGACGCTGGTGCTCCAGTTCTAATCATCCCCGAGAGCTCGCGGTCACCGAGGGTCATTGTAGCCAACCTGGGTCAGCTGAAGGTTCAGAACCTCTTTCTGCCGGCTGGGGCTCACGGAACCTTTTCCCTCAGAGACAAGGTAGAGAAACTCACCATGGCACATGCCTTTTTCCCATCTCTGGTGAGTCACACTAAGGTTCAGACGCAAATACACCGCTCCGCATCCAGAAGTTCTACTAACTTCCCTGTATTCATTTATGCATTTGATCCCATTCCTGAAATCTGCTGTTTAAAAACATCCGTTTTTCATCATCATACCTTTTTATGGGCTAAGTGTGTTTTTTCTGAAGTTTTTGTGATATGCTAAATGAATACAGCTTCACATAATTCAACACTGACACTTCCTCCATTTTAAACCAGGTTGCATGTTTTTTGTTATACTTTATATATTTGATTAGATTTATTCTTGTCTGATGTTGCAGTTATTTAATTACACTAAGGAATTTTGTTGTTAAAATCATGAATTGACCTGATTTTTCAGGGAATAATCAGGCAAATACATGGAGAACTTCACAATAAAAGCATCTGTCCGTCCTCTTCCTGTCTAGGGTTAAAGCTGACCCTTACTTAGGTTTACTTTAATATACTGTACTGGGAATTGGTACATTAAGCAGAAATTCAAATCCTGTTTGGTGGAAGTTATTGGATTGGATGTAATGCTTTGAATGAGTCAGTGTGACAAGTCACATTATTGTTTCAGTAAAATAGATCTGTTGTTAGCTAACTGTGTGTGTGTGTTTTTAAGAATATTATACTGCATGGAAATTCATACAAGGGGCTATCCCACTACAAGGTAGAGCTGCAACCTTCTGCTGTGGTGTGAAATGTGTTTTTATCAGACTGCTGTGGACCTTTTCTATCAGCTGTAATGCATGATTGAAGGCAGAAACCTCTGCTTCACACAGAGTGACTTTTTCTGATGCATCATCACAGCCAAACGGGGCTTTATATGGGGTGACTAGTTGTCTTGCATTTGGAAGGTTGTGGGTTTAATTCCAGCTTCCTACTGCCACATGTCGATGTGCCTCTGGGCAAGGCACCTTACCCCGAGTTGCTTAACCGATCTGTGTATCGATGTATGAATGTATACAGTATGATTGGATGAATGTGGCACTAATGTAAGGTGCTTTGAGTGGTCAGTATGACTGGAAAGGTTCCATAGAAATTAAGTGATTTATCATTTTTACCATCTATAGACTGTGGTGATCCTGACTTCAAGGTTAAAACACACTGATCCAGGTTTTACAGCAAGGGTTCCAGCTTGAAGCATCGCTGAGAATCTTTTTCTCACCCTAATCTTGAAAACTCTGAAACACTCCTGGGGCCTCTTGCATAAAGAGTGTGCAGCTTTCAGACTAAAGGTTTGTGGTAGGGAGAAATTCTGAAACCGTGGCACACATAAAAAGTCAGATGTATAAAACAATGCATACTCTTGTCACCACATACTTCTTCTCTATTTCTTCTCTATACATCCTAACTTGCAGGAAAAAGACAGCCCGGTCCCTGCCCCTAAATACATTTGCAAATTAGCAGATTTACCTGGAAGGCACCCACCACATGTCGAAATAACCATGGCAACAGTGCTGTGACAGTCACAGAGAGACTTTGTCTTCTAGCTGCTGCATGGAGCTCCGTCTTAGCCCAGTGCTGATCATTACAATGACGTGAATATGCCTTCTATGTTTCTATTAGGAACACTGTCATCACCCACACTATGTGAAGAAGTTTAAACCTTTAAAACCATTCAGAACGTCACATTAAGCGTTACCTAGACGCAGCCATCATGCACGGAGCCTGATTGAGGTTTGTTCCAAACACAACTATTATAATTAGAATAATTATAATTATTTTTATAATATAAAGGAATCATGACTTTAGGAGGCCATCGTGCCAATGCATTAATTAGACACATTTGTGCATCACAAATATTTTGCACATATATTGAATGGAAAGGCTTTCTATACACAAAAGCACATTGACTTCCAGATGGGGCCCTTATAGCAGTATGAGTATAGTCCATAGCGTGGCCATAGCTAGGCCTCATCATGCATATTAATGAGGCCGACCCGTATGGCTGGCATGGCCCGGCTCAGGGATGGCTGTTAAATACCTGACCTGTCAGTCAGCTGCCTCTGAAAAGCTCTGGTTGAAAGGACCCAGCGTAGGGAGAACTGGAACTGGTACCGGCAACCCACGGTTCCTCCTGGTTTCCCTCTGTAACAGTGAAGCCAGCTGCATGCAGAACTCCAGAATAATTCCCCTGGGCAATCTAAACTGGGTAATGTGATTGTCTCCAGCTTGTCCACCTTTGGATTCATCAAACCTGACTTGTTGGGAGTTAATCTGCTGACACCATTTTCTTTTTCAGTGAGAATGAAAGTGCCCCTTAAATGATTCATATGCATTTTATGCTCCTCATTGGCAGACTGATGCACATTTCCATCTACAGGTGACAGAAACCGAGGAAGTTTTACAGTTTGTATCCGACTGAAGTTGTTTCCAGCATTTTCTGATGTGTGTTATGTTATTGTATGAGGCTCCATGTGATTCAGTTCTATCATTCAGGTTGAAATCATAAACGCTCAAACTCATTAAAAACATTACGGCTATTGCTAGAATGCTCCACTTGATATATATAAAAAACTTTATTATTAACTGCTTTGGGATTATTTCAAATGCATCGAGACGGAAACAAAAGGAACAAAAGTAGCAAGAAAAGGAGAGAGGTCGAGTAAAAAGGAGAGAAGGAGATAAGAATACAGGAGATAAAGAAGGATAAAGAGAACGATAATACCCTAGAAGACTGCTTCTGAACCAGTAGGCAACGTTTATACATGAGGTCCCTGGACTGGTTTGTGTCTGTTTGTGTTTCATTTTTCCTTTTATGATCAGTCAGAAGAACATTTTGTGTTTGTGATTTGAGAGTTGACACGAAAATAGAAATTTGAGTCTGGAAAAGATTGGAGTGTTGACTTGCTGTTAAGGATCCTTGCAGGCCAGCTTATCTTATGAAAGACGGGGAGTTGACTCTGTGAAGCTTAGTTGTAATAATGCAGTTTCTAAAAACTGACATGTCTGTGTGTGCATTCAGTGATCAGATGTTGCTTTCTTTTTCACAAAGGAGCGTGTCAGGAATGCACAAGGCGGAGCAAGTAATGCGCAGAAAAAACCCAGAAGTTCTCCCTTCAACTCTGCCTCATCCTCAGGATTTACCCTCAGCAGACCGAAAGTTCTGCACGCTGAGACCGAGCCTAAGGATGAGGACCTAGCCAGCCCAGGTCAGGATAGAATGGGAGTACCTTTTAAAGTTAAAAATGATGTACTTTAAGGCTGGGTAGTTCATGCAGAAATGCTTTTCATAACTTCGCTGCAATTATATGATTGCTTCACTGTTTGTACTGTAAACTGGTGGCTTTTTCTCCCTTTAGAAGACCATGTATGCCTCTTGGACTGCATGGCTCTGGACCTGCAGGAGATGGATATCTTTGCTGCAGAGCGTCTACCCTGTCGTCCGTGGGACAGCACTGGAAAACCGGAACCCTCTGACCTAATCTTTCCGTCCTACTCTGTCCGTCGAACTGGAGACAACCTGCTGAAAGACTGCTGCCGCCTCACCCTAAAGGTGGAACGCAACTTGGACGGGTATGTGCCATCTAAATTTATTTCATAGATGAAATACAGGTTCATCCTTTTTCCTGGGTTAGACTAGCAGTGTGACCCTGGCAAGCAGATTATGGGAGTCAATATTGATGGTGTTTTGGTTTTTTTTTCTCCTACCTGTCCCTGTTGCACAGCAATATTGAAGTCTGCAACATGCTTTGGTTAAATTAAACTGGATTTGCTTCTTTTTGAATTTTGCTGTCGACTGTATCATGGCATTGGCATTTAGCCATTTAGTTATAGACATAGGACAAATATCCAGAGCTTTAAACAGATGACTTCATCTCCCTTCAGCTCGGTTCTGAAGTAATTTATGTCTGTTCTTGTCAGGGAGCTGAGCCATGCAGTGCCTGACACAACCATCCATGGCAGCCTGTCATCAGTGCACTGCTCTCTGGACAAGAAACACTACCAGCTGATCCGGGGGATCCTGGAGAACAACCTGGGAGAGCCTGTGGAGGAGTTCCTGCGGCCGTACAACCTGCAGGACCCCAGCAGCTATGTGAGGATACAGCAGTCATGCATGCATTAAGATATCGCTGCTTTACTTTAAAGTGCCTGTGACACACTTTTCCTACAAAACCAGAAACTGAAAGAAAAAATCTTAATATTGAAAGAAATTGGGCAGTAATTGACATGATAATAGGATTAAAGACATGATAATAGATAATTGTGACACAAAATAAACATATTTCGATGTTAAATTTTTCAAGTCCAAAGTCGCCTGGAAATGACGTCTAAGAGGAAGTCTCCGGTCACTCATTGTGTGAGCTCAATGTTAAACTGTTCAGGTAGAAGCCAAGTTGCTTTAAAAACAGCGTTAATACGGTGAAACGGTGCATTGCTGGTGGTGGCAGCAACACTACGACAGCAGCCGTTAGTCTGCACTACTTTCCTGAAGCAAAGAGGACCAGAGCTTCCTGGATCAGAGCTGGAAAACTGAGGGGGGACAGATGGGCTGGTCCCACCAAGCACAGCCAGCTGTGATCAGAGGACTTCTCAGCAAACTGGTTTGAACAAGAAACCTCTGAATTCACCAGAGAAATGATGTCAGAGGTCAGGATATCTGAACGTTGAAGCAGATGCTGTAGCCACGCTGTTAGGAGCATCTGATGGAAAAAGATCTCCAAAGAAAAGGTTGTTGCTGCTAAACGGATCAAGGCTCAGCAAAGTTAAAAATGACCGCAGGTGGTGTCTTCAGATCTTGAATCATCTCTTGTGTCGCAGCTGCTGCTCCATGCTGCTCAGCTTCACCTCCGGTTGTTTCACTCAGTGCCGTATTTACTGTAACCCTGGATTTACACTGTATCTGCTCCGGTCCGGTCCGCTGCGAAGCCCGGAGGAGCTCCTAGAACCATAGGCAGATCGCTCAATAAAAGCCAGTGATAAATGCGGTAGCAGGTCCAAAACAAGTCATTCTGTGGAAGTTAAACCAGTTAAACTGCTTCATTTTTCGTTTTATGCATCCAGATATTTTCATGTGTTTTGTTCTACAATGGATGAGTTCACTGAGGGCAGAGAAGCTATATTTGTTGCTTAGTTTGGTGCATTTAATGTTTAATTGCTCGGGTTATAATACCTCAGTTAACCCAGTAACTGATCTAATATTAACAACTGCTGAAATATACACATGTACATATAAATATTGTAAATATATTTCAGCAAAAACAGACTCTGGTGGAATTAGATGGTCGTCCTCACGCTGCAGCATCTGGTGCTCTATCTGATGAAAGCTGACTTTCTTCTCCTGACTCTGCTGCGTCTCTCTGATAGTGACTGAAATATATCTACAGAAACATCAGATTCTTCGCTGCCGTCTGTGTTGCTGCCGTTGCAGCAGTCAGTTTACGTGCCGGGTTCCCCTTCTACGTCATAAAAGAGCCAAAGGAGTCATCTGGAAATGCCTTTTTAGTGAAATTTATGAACAACTGTTCATTTTAGTGGCATGAATTTACTTTTTAAAATATATTATTAATGTTTCCTTTCCAGAAATGTAATTAGATTTATCATGAAAAATCGATGTTACAGGCACTTTAAATATGCTATTTGTTTGATTTCATTGTGAATTTTATAGAATATTTTTCATTGCAGAAGATTCTTCACTATGTTCACACTTTCTTTCAATACATTCTTGCATAATTTCACTGAAAAGTGGGTTTCGATGTGCTGCTCTTTTTATCACAAATTTCTTTGTAGAGGTAGTGAAAGCAAGTTAAACAGATAAGAGGTCAACACAAAAGATTCTTTGTAGCTACATGAGAACAACATCAAACTCATGGTCTGATGTTCTTCCCTCCATGTCTTTAGACGGTGTTAAGTGGAGCTGTCTTCACTAACCTGTCTTTCTTGGTGGACATGACGGACGTCAGCCTGGAACTTCTAGACAGCCCAACATCTGCTGAAAACAGAAACTCTTTAGCAAGGTGAACCTCTTCTTCTCTTCACAGCCCCACAAGGTGCAGGTCAAATGAGCATGTGGTCCTAGTTTGTAGGTAACTGCTCCGAAGCAGAATATCAGTTCTGACTTGTCGTCATTTACATGAAAATGATTATTTTGGGCGCGGCGCTGGTGGTGTAGGGGTTTAGGGCGCGACCACATATAGAGGCTATAGTCCTCAAAGTGGCCGGGTTCGAGTCCCGGACCCGGCGACCTTTGCCAAATGTCTCCCCCTCTCTTTGCCCCTCCTTCCTGTCTGCCTACTGTCAAAAATAAAGGCCTCTAGTGCTGAAAAAAAGTCTTTAAAAAAAAGTATTGTTGAATGTTTACCCATTTCAGTTTGTTCCATAATCTCAATCTTTTTGTCAGTCCCAAAGTGCTTACAGTGGGCCATCATTTGCTATAATGAACGTATACTGGGGTTAACAGTGTGAATGTAGTCTGCTACTGTGAAGGAATGAAAGCTACTTTTTGCATCCCTCATGTTTGTTTTTACTTCAAACGGGCTGAAAAAAAAAAACTCTGGAATACTGAGCTTGAAAATGTGCAGTTTTATAATCGCTGAATTTATCAGAAAACCGGGTCCACTCCGCCTGTTTTATAAGCCACTGCATCAGTGCAGACAGAGTCTGGAATAAGAATAAGTAATATAAATATTAGGCCATCACTGCAACATATGATTAATGTTGATTAATAACATGTCAGTAAGTAATTTGCTTTCAACTAATTCTTGTAGGTATTAGTAAAAAAAAATCCCTAATAATTAACTTAAGTTGAATACAAACTCCTGTATTGTCTAAGAGGTTAAACATGTGGAAGATGCTATTTTAAGGTTTTTGATATATTTTTCTTACATAGGTTTGACTTTATGAAATCCAAAGTCCTGTTTGAGAGTTTATCTGATGGCTCCAAGTCCGTGAACCTGGTATCTCACTCTCTGCTGGCATACGATACGAGATACGCTGGAACAAATAGAAGCACTGAAGGAATCAGGCAAAATGTGTTTGACTGCATTTTGCAGCCATCGAAAACGGGCACAAATCGTGCATCCCTGCAGCTGGAGCTACATTACAGGTAACACTGTTCACAGCAGAACATTCAAGCTTTTTTAGTGTTTCTGGATATTTAAGTTACTGAAGCTGTGTTCTCCATAGATCCACACGTGACTTGTCCAGCTTCACAGTGGTCCTCAATAACCTCAGGGTGTTCCTCATCTTTGACTGGCTGATGCTTGTGCAGGACTTCCTGCGGCTGCAGCCTGAAAACCCGTCGGACAGCGCAGGGTGTCGGCAGCACTGCCCAGGTAACACCAGCGCCAACCTGAGCGCGACTGGAGCCGTCATGCCGAAGACCGTGAAGAGTGGAGTGGTCACAAAGAGGTCCACGGTGTTGGTCAGTCAGGACCGCTGCCTGGAGGTGAAGATCAACGTGACAGGTGAGTGAAAGAACCAAGTAAAGATTGCTTTGGACCATTGTGGTTCTTGACCCTCCGTGGGGGCTCCTCCAATGAAGGATTGTCGGTGCTGAATGAAGGCTGATGCTAGAGATCTCTATAAACTGCTAATATAAATGAAATGCGGCAGTGTTATTTTCATAAAAACATGTTTGCTGTTTTTAACAACTGTGTGTTTGATAAGCTGTATTTAAAAAATGCAGATTTGGGTGAAAATGGTGAAAATTAGTGCAGCTCTACAATGTTACATCCAGTCATCAACAGTACAAATGTCACATTCATTTTGGGCTTTTAATCATTTGTTTACGTTGGTCTTTTTCTGAGGTGGAACAACTGAAAACAAAACGGCTTCTATTATTTTAAACAACAAGAATTAGCAGCACTAGTCTGAATTTATTGTACTTCTTATCCACGCTGGGTGAAAATCAGTCATACAGGCTCAAATACATACAAACTCACACAGTAACATTTGGTTAGATGTCAGATAGCAAGTTGGAGCTCAGCCACGCGCTTCTTGGGGCCTTCAACAATCCTCTGGCCTAATTCTGCCTGGACATTTGACCAAACTTCTTGGCAGAATTGCCAATTCATTTAAATTGGTTGGCTTTTTGGCAAAGATCTGTTTTTTAAGGATAGTCCTCAAATTTTCAGCAGGTTTGTGGTCAGAGCTTTGAGGAGAGCATTCTTAATCCCTAATGCTGGTCTGCTTTATCCACTCCTGAACTGGTTTGGATGTGTGTCTGGGATCATTGCCCTGTTGGTACCCACAATAATGTCAAAGTTATATGTCTGAGATAAAGTACAATAATAATAAGTATCCGTTTTATTGATGCAGTGCACCATTACCACTTGCAGTAAAAAGGACCCAGAGCATGATACTAACACCATACTGACAGGTGTTCTAAGGTTTCAGGACCTCTCATTGACTCCTCCAAACTTACTTTTTGTCACTGCTAAGCTCTGTCTTGGTTTTATCTGATCATACATTATTTCTTCATGAGGCCACTTATCTTGTCCTTGTGGGCAGCTGCATATTTCAGTCTTGCTTTAAAATATTCATTTTGGAGTGGGGCCTTATTGTTTTTTATTTGGTACCCTCTGAGTCCATAGTGACACAACAGTTTATAATTGATGGCAGACTTGAACCTCGGTGATTCCTGGGTATTTCCTGAATATCAACTTGTTTTTCCTTTCGAGGAAACAGTTTGACAAGGTTGGAACTTGGGAGTTGGGAGTTTTTATTTAAATGCCAAACTCCCTTTGGATCCTCTTCAGGTTGCCTTTTAACATGTTTATTTATTGACCAGGCACAGAGTTTGTGGTGGTGGAGGACCTGTCCTGTCTCGATACCAATGCTGTCATACTGAAAGGCACCACAGTCCTCACATACAAGCCCCGGTTGGTAGATCGACCCTTCTCTGGCAGTCTGGCAGGAATAGAGGTGATGCTTCTCTTCAGTGATTTCCAGACGTCTCACACTGCTGCCACGTTAGGGCTTGTTACAAAGTTTGATATCAGAAAACGTCACAGCTTTGATGATTTATCCCTGTAGGTGTTCTCATGTCGGCTGGGCAGCGAGCAGGAGACGGCGTTGTCCATCATCGACCCTGTCAACGTGCAGGTGGAGCTGTGTGGCAGCCCCACATACCAAAGCAGCTCGGGTCTCCTGGATGCCTTTAATGTTGAAGACATCCCACCGCTGCTGGAGGTTGATGAAATGTCATTTTGCAGATGAGAGTCTGACTTCTTTTTATTGTGTAAGGCTTTTTTAGGATGGCTGTCTGATCGTGGATATGATTCTCTTGCAGATTCAGTTTCCTGCTCTGGATATCCGTCTGTCCTACAATGACATCCAGCTTTTCTTATCCATTGCCAAGTCCATCTCTGCTTCCAAAGCTCCGCCTTCTCCTCCAGATTCAACTGATGCAACCCCTCCACCCAAAGATGGCGTCAGGCAGAAGACTCCAAGCTCTTTAGGTATGTCGAGACCTGTTTCTACTGAGGAGGTCTAAACAGGTTCTGCTCTTTACTAACCTAAGTGTGTGAAAATGTGTTTCCACTTCATATCATTTATTTATATATAAATACAATGTGCATCTTTTATTAGTAGTTAGTACTTTATAAGTACTAGAAATTACAAGCAACAATACTTTTGTAAAATCACAAATAATAATAATTATAATTAATGAATTAATAATAATAATTAGAAGCTATTTCTCATGTGTCCAATGCAGCAGTTCAGGATCGGTCTTCTGGTGGTAAAGGTGTAGCTCCCCAGTTTTCTGGTGGTTTTTTAGTTTTCCAAGTTAACTTTAATGACAATAACAGAAGCTGGGTCAGTTTGAGTTTTTTGTTTTTGGCAACAGTTAAGTTACAAAAGTAACTCCTAGCCATTCAGTGATCGTCAGTCTTCTGATGTCACATTTCCAGCACGGTTGGAACAGCGAGCAAGCAGGTACTAAAAATAGTAACAGTTATGTGGAACCGTTTTTATGGAAAAGCCTAAGAAGGTAGTAAAGCCGCACCGAACCGCGCTGAGTTGGGACAAGTGGAAAAGGGGCATTTGAAATTTTAAAAGATGGCTAATTAATTACACTATCAGGAGCTTTATCCACGCTGATTGTTTTTAAAGTGCAGTTTGGACAGAGTTGACCAATCAGTGACGCAAAACCGGACTGACGTACCCACAGATTAGTGATAGGAATTCTCACTCCCTGAACCGCTTCTTTTGGCTTGGCTCAAATAAAAGAGCCGGCTCTTTCGGCTCCTAGGCAGCTCTTAAGTTTTTCCTGCTTTAATTACTTTATTGCCCACAATATCGTAAATATACAAGTGAATTATTAATTTAAAATTCAGTGAGACCCAGACGACAGGAGAGTCTCGTTTTCAGTGTGAAACCAGTGTTTCATAATCCGTGCAACCACCAGTTCACAATTATATTAACACTGAACACCATCCTAAGCAGCGACGTTGAACAGACCACATTATTTATAACATCAGCCTCGCTAATAGTGTTGCAGCGCTGGCCACAACCATTGCCAAATACTCATTCAATGTGTGTAACTGGCAACCCTCCACCCCTCTGCTAGTGCAGACAGAGATGACGACACACATATTGACCTATCGCATGCAGATTTAAGAGAGAACAAGTGCGAGAGAGAAATAAAAAGGGGACTAAACAGAGCCGGCTCCTGTTGTTCGCTTCAAAGAGGTGGCTCTAAAAGCTATTTCCATGTCGACCGATGCATCCCTACCACAGACACAGAGGAACACAGACTACAGCCTGGGGCATCGCCTCACATACACAGCAGTGTGCAGAAAAACTGTTGTTATTTTTGGAGAAAATTTTGACAAATCAAAACAAATTCATAAAAATTATGTAATTTCTAAAAGATTGAAGTTGAGAGATTTTTTTTACTCTTCTCTACATATCAGCTTTAATTTCAGCTTTTTCAAAAATAAATACACATTCATAATATTTTGTTTTTCTTTTGTAGAAATCCAGCTGAGCCATTTGCAAAATCTTGGCTTCAAAAAAGAGGACTGCAAAAAAGCCCTCAGGGACTGTAAAGGTGAGTTTTTCTATTCAGGTCCATGTGCAGGAACATTGGTCTAATAACAGGAGAGATGCACTGCAGCAGGTCTAGTCTTAAAGAGCAGATAAAACAAAAGAATATGCAATTTAAAAATTCAAATTACAAAACCTGAATGCAGGTATTAAATAACACTAAACCCAAACATTATTTACGTAAATAAATCCATCTAATGTCAAGTTTGATTCTCCAATTATACATTTCCTAAAGTACAAAAGACAGGCATTTACAACAGTTATCTGTCAGTTAACATCTTTTGGTAATTAGCAGTTTCTTTGGAGAAAATGGAACATGACCCTTTCAGTCTCTCACATTTTACACCTGCTAAATAATGCTGTTTAATGTCCTGTAGGTCATCTGGACCAGGCTGCCACCTGGCTGCTGGAAAACTCGGAGAACATGGCGGGACATCCCAGAGGCAGGGCGGACTCCGGCTCCAGCAGCCACTCTTGTCCTCTGTCCGGGGTGGAGGTGAAGGCTGAGAGCGTCTGCATCTGTTTCATTGATGACTGCCTGGATTGTGACATCCCGCTGGCAGAGATCACCTTCTCCAGTAAGTCTCAGGTTCTGAGCTGCACCACTGTGAAAAATGATTTGCATTTGGTCACATTTATATGTTTATGGTCAACACTTTCTTTCTTTCTCACTGTTGAATCATGACCTCTGACATTATCTGAGGCATGTGAGGCCTGCAGAGCTTTAGATGTTGTTCTGGGTTCTTTTGTGACCTTCTGGTTGAGTTGTTGATGAGCTCTTGGAGTAATTGTGGTAGGACGTCCATGCCAGTTAGAGCCACCTGTACTGTAGTTCTCAGGAGTCTCAAAGCGTTAGAAACAGTTTTGTTACCCTTTCCAAACTGATAGTTGTCTGTGGCTTTGTTTCCCATCTGTTCTTGAATTTGTTGACGGCATGGTGTGTTTTTTAGCCTACTTCATGTTGTCACACAGTTCCGTTTAGGCGATATCTTAATTGTAGAGGTCAGACTTTTCAAAAAACTTTGTTAATCACAGTTAATTCAAGATTTAAGGAGGGAAGAATTACTACTATTTCACATAGCGTCAGGTTGGTTTGGATAGTTTCTGTTTAAAAATCATCATTTGAAAACTGCTTTTTGTATTTACTCAGATTACCTAAGTATGATATTGAAATTTGGTTGATTTGAGACATTAAAGTGTGACAGAAACCGAAGAAATCTGCAAGGCATCAAATAGTTCCTATAGTAAGATTTGACCATTTAAACAAAGGGATTGTTGTGTTAACATCCGCATAAAGACACAGTTTTTTCGTGTAAAACCTCCCTTTAAGAGTCCAGTAATTTAACATTAAACAGGTGCTGCATGTTTTCTCTGAATATAAACCAACTATTTCTAATGGGTAACATATTACGCCTGATTAGTTTACAAATTGAATAATTAATTAAACCTTTATGTATACAGATAGTCTCATTTACAAGACAGACCTGTTAATGTGCGGCAGTTAACTAAAGGTGGAAAGAATTATGAAACACTCGTGTTAAAAACAAGACCTGCAGCAACCCAGGGCTATAGGCAGACCACATGGCATGTATCTGATCACTTGAGTTATATTTGGGAAAATTAGATTGCTTGATTTTTAAGTGGAAACACTGTTGGTGAAATAAAACAGATCAGCATCGCTGTTTCATCTGTCCAGGAGCATCAGTCTAACCTTTACAGATGTGGACTGACCTTTGTGCTTCGGGTCAAATGCTGTCTGACTGCTGTCTTTTTATTGCAGGACTGAATGTGCTGCAGCGCATTGGCTCCACCCAGGAAGGAAACGCCAGCTTCACTCTGTCTGGAGACTACTACAACAGAGAGTTTTCAGGTAATCGCCAACCTGTAAAACACACAGAAAGATGCATTGCACCAGGTTACAGCTACTTTCCACCTGTAGTTCCAGGGCAGGTAAGAGTAAAATATTTCAATAAAAATGCTAGTTGATCAGTTTCCTAAAGTTTTAGATACAGACAGTGAGGTGGTATTTTTACATTAAAAACGTCAAATATTAGAAACAAGTGAAATCCATTGATTATTGTCCAGATCAGCAGACCCCAAGCTGTGATTAAATTTTTTTTACTATATCTACATTTCCATACTGAGGCAGCATAGTACTGTTTGTGCTGTGTTTCCATAATAAAGGGAAGACCACCAGATGCCAATATGTCAGCTACCTAATAGAGTAGCATGGACTGTCATCTCCATGCCAACGACAGCCTGTCAGTTTGCACCTCAGCTCCATCTGCATGTGTTTACTTTCACTTTCTGAGCGGATGTTAATTGATACTTCCTTGGCAGTAGGATCCTGGGCTGGAAGAAAACTGAGGGCGGATTCAACATTCGCTGCAAAGAGAAAACAAACTAAACCGAAATAAAAGCTCTAAGATCGTCTCATCATGAAAGCAGGATTCTTGTTACATGTATGACACAACAGCAAAAAGCAACCGAGAAAGATTTTGACTATAACTATTTTGGTGGTGTGTCGCTTGATGGACTACAATAATCTGAAACATTTCTTTTTAAAATTTGCATTTGAGTACTCCAACCTTTCCGCCAGTATTCAGATCAGAATGAAAATGCATCCAGTTGGTGTTAGTTTCAGAGTTTCTCTGTGTGTTTCAGGCTGGGAGCCTTTCATCGAGCCCTGGCCCTGCTTCCTGTCGTGGCAGCAACAGGCCGCTGGTCGTCTCCATCCTCCACGACTGAAGATCGGGATCCGAGCAAAGCAGAGGCTCGATGTCAACATTACCTCAGTTCTGCTCGGTGAGTCAGTGCTAGGACACGTTCCACGGTACCACCTCAAAGTGTTTGAAGGTGTATTTTTCACACAGTCTTTGTCTCTGTTGCTCTGACCTCTTCCAGATCAATACAACACCACCAAGACCTCCTGGGTGGCTGATTACTGCAAGACAGACAAACCGACTCCTACATCATCACCTCCTCTGCCCTGGTTAGGTTCCTCAGTTGACCCACCGGGCTTTGGACAGAGTAAGTTCCAGGCAAACACAGAACCAGTAACAAGAATTAGTGTTTATTGATGAAATAACCTTGATTAACAGCTTGTTGGGCCCTCATTGAAAACTTTGACCAGAAAGGAGGTTGAATCTTTGCTTTTAATTCAGAGAAACGTTCTGCTGTTCATGTTTCTGCAGTATGAATAATTTAATGTCGGATTCTTTCTGCTCATTTGGGCCCGGCCCGGCCACGCCTCGCTGTTATTTGTGTGTACACTGTACTGCCTAATGCTGCATACGGCGCTGAGATTATTAGATATGTAGCAGTTACCTGCTCCTTACTCTCACACATGATTCGCCAGTAACCTTTTACTGCGATGTGAGAAAGTATTTGTCCACAAACAGATGTCTGCAGCTTTTGCAGTTTAAATTTTTCCGATTATCAAACTGATTTTAATATCAAAGGTAAACAGAGTAAATGCAAGGGGACATTTACTCTGAGGTGACTTTTTACTGCCTAAAGCAGACTAAAAGATCAACACAAGAAGAAACGCATCACTGAAACGAATCATAACATGGAACAGTGTAGAACCTTTCCAGGACGGGCTGACCTACCAAAATTACTCCAAGAGCACACCAGGAGGTCACAAAACCGCAACATCTAAAACTCTGCAGGAGTTACTGACAAACATCTGCATGGTTCCTAAGACCTTTGGGAAAATATTCTGTGGAATAAAGAGGCAAAGTGGACCTTTTTGTAAAGTGTTTGTCCCGTTAAATCTGGCGATAAACCTACAGTTACTACCTGGCGGTGGTAGAGTGATGGTCTGGGGCTGCTTTTCTGCGTCAGGACCTGGACGACTGTCCACAGTGGATCCAGCCATGTAAAAAACAAACCGAAGGTCTGGGAGTGGCCTAGTCAAAGTCCAGACTGATTGAGATGTTTGGCATGATGTTAAACAGGCCGTTCATGCTGGAAATCCCTCCATTGTAGCTGAATTTAAACAAAGAAGGGTAACCTTGATATCAGTGATTAGTTTTAAGAGACAGTTGCTTTTTCCTGGTTGTTAGGATACATCGTTCTTCCTTTAAATAATGAAATCATCATTTAAAAACTGCTTTTTGGGATTGCTCTTTGGTTCTCTTTGCCCTGATATTAAACTTTGTTTGACCAGAAAGATTTAACTGTGACACAACCAAGGAAATCTCTAAGACAACAGCACTGTAAGATGTAGGCCTCAGTTTGACTTTAAGTGAAGAGTAAATGACATTGTTGAAGAAAATGCTGCACAGCATGCAGCTCGGGGCTTATGGAACTCTAATCCTTCTGTGTGTTTCCTCTGTATGTCTCTCTTTGTGTCTTTGTTCCTGTAACTGTCTTTCTCTGCTGTCAGGTGCACCTCTTGCTCACCTTAGAACTAGGAGCACAGCCAGCTTGACCTGCCTCGAGCAGCAGATACACTCCAGAGGTACTGCTCAGAGTTTAGCCTTGTACACTCACGTAGAGCTTGCCTAAATCAGCCCAGCAGTAGAGTTCAGCAGACAGAAGCAACTTGTTCTGCAGGACTGATGTGGAAACGTGATGATTACATATATTGTGTAAATATGAATTTAAAACACAAAATGCACAGATGTATGTGTGCATTATGCTGCTGCAGTGTTGCACTCTGTTGCAGTGGCTCTTCCTCCATCAATGCCCTGAATCCCAGTTCATCCCTCCCCGCTACCCTGCACTCTACATCCATATTTTGCATGTTCAGTCTGAAGGTCTTTTAATGATCCAGCATTCTTCAAGCGATTAGGGACTCTGTTAACCCTAACCCCAACCATCATAAGCATAAGCATAGTTCTGTGTCCTCTAAATGTATTGTTTATTTACTCTGATGCCTTACATTTTATATTTTTTTAGTCTATCTCTAGTAAAAGCAACTTATTGAGCAGGCAGACCAGCTGAGTGCATAAACCAGATGTTTTCTTCCAAAGTTCATATTAAATGCACTGATGCACTTAAATGCACTAAATGCTCTGACTGGATTTTTATTTATTTTCTCCAAAGATGTCAAGATATCAAAGAGGAGGCAACCCTTTATCCCATATGCACTTCGCAACCATACAGGTTGTACCATGTGGTTCGCCACTTTGACCACAACTCCTACACGGTAGGTCCAACCACAGCCCTCTTCATGTAGTTCGTCCATGTGTGCGTCTGTCCACGACCAAAATTATTCATACCCCCAGCAGATTTAGGTTCAAAGGAATCTTCTAACTATACCAACATGTTTCCTTTGACTGAAACTAATATTAATGTTTTGTATCGACCCAGCCTGAGTTCAGACTCTGTGGAGGAGCCCTCCACAGAGAAGGCCTTCTAACCTTAAAGACTTGGAGCTCATCACCAGAGATGAATCAAGAGGAAACATGCAAGAAGCTGCTCAGCAGTTAGAGGAAGGGGTTGATTTCTTTAATGCAAATTTGTCATTGATTGTTGATTATTATGTAAATGATTTTCGACATAAATTTTTTTATAAAATATAAATAAAGCGGGTGCCTACTTTTTTTAAATTATCTTCTGAGAGATGCCTGTCTCATTCCTTATCAGATACAAACTTCCTTATTCGATGAAAAATAATTTGAAATCTAAATCTGCCAGGGGCGTGAATACTTTTCACTCCATCCATCCATCGAGTAATGAAATAATTCTGCATTCAATCTCCACAGGGTGGCGCTGTCCCACAGCAGCAGTGTGGACTCCATTTCCGATATCCAAAGCTCAGGAACTGATGACACCCACAACGTGAGTCAGTGGAGAGAGGTTCTACCTGGGGAGGAGATTCCCTTCGAGTTTGAGGCCCGTGAGAAGCTCCGTCACCGGTACGTCTGTCTGTTTCTGATTGGTTGATTGTGTCCTGCTGTGACTAATGACTGAGCCGATTCTTTTAATGGCTTTACTTTTCCAGCTAAAGATATGCCAACTATCCCATGTTCATGTTTTTGTTTCTGGAGCCTTAAATACAAATTATACTCTCCTTATAAATATTAGATTGATCGACTAAAACCAGACTGTTAATTTCTTTTCTGTCTGTCAGTAAGTAAAAGGCTAAAGTTCATAGAGCCCTGTTGTATTTCATGTTGCGTATCACTGACCTCGCTGACACCTCTCCCGCAGACACACTCATGAGCTGAAGCTCCACCAGCTGCTGGTTCGGGTGTGTGGCTGGGAGCAAGTCAAGCCGGTGTCTGTGGACAAAGTGGGGGTTTTCTTCAGATACGCTGCTCCTGACAAAAACAATTCTTCAAGCACTGTGAGCCTAAAACTAAACCAAAATGCAGGTTTTATGTCATGAATGCCATGTTCTCCTGCTGCTGTTCTTGATAAAATTCTCTCCGTCTCACAGGTTGGCAGCCCAATCAGCAGAACCAACATCATCCACCCTCATGTTTATGTACGTACACAAAAACATTCTTGGAAAAGTTAGTGGTGCAGATTAGTGTGCTGGAAATCTGCTAAATCTGATCATATACCTGTTGGCCACTAAGTATCTTTAGAGATTTGATACAAAATAAAAAGTCTAAACAGAGATTCAAGGAGGAAGAAGAAAATCTGATCACAAAGTCAGTGGCTAAATAAATGATTCTTTTAAAGTATAATATCTGAATGAAAGTATTTTTTGAAAACTTCCAGAAGGGTATCCAACTATAGAACTGTAAGCCACATATGAACCATGTTCATTACAGGTTTAGGAGCACCAATCATTGTGGACCTGTACAGAACCAACTGACTGTCTCCCTAATAGTACCATCTGTGTTCATCTCTTTGGTCCCACAGTTCTCTGCACTGCCCCCTGTCAGGGTGGTCTTTGCCATCACAATGGAGGGCAGCGCCCGGAAGGTCATCACCGTGCGCTCGGCCCTGATGGTGAAAAATTGCCTGGATGTTCAGATGGAAGTCAGATTGGACAGTCCCTCTGCGCCCGACAGTAAGACTCCTTCATTATATCACATCCCCGTTCAGCTTCAGGCTTCTTCAGATCATCTGATGAAGAAGTTTCTATCTGTGTTCATTTGTATCTGTTTCTCTTTGAGCTGCTCTGCTACTCTGCATGGCTGTGAAGAAGCTCGTCTTTTCTCTGCTTTGACAGAGCCGGTGGTGTTGCCTCCCATCCTGCCTGGCCAGTCCTTAGCCGTCCCCCTCCACTTGACCTCCTGGCGGCTGCAATCTCGGCCCAAAGGCATGGGTCTGTTCTTCTGTAAGGTTCCGATCCATTGGACCAACGTGGAGCGACCTGGAGAGGTCAGCAGCAGTAAGAGGGAGTGCCAGTCAGCAGATTTAGATGATTCACTGAAACGCAACTTCAGGTAGCTGCATGGTTTTCCTTCTTGCAATCCCCTCACCTGGAAACATCCTGATATTTATTTGCATTAATAAAAATATTGTGATGTTGATGTATGCAGATTTTCTGTGGTCATCAAGAAGGAGAACTTTCCAGAGCAGCAGCCTGCGAAGCGGCTGGTTTCTGGCGGCACTCAGCAGATCTATCGGCAGCCGGGACACACCATGTACCTGCTGCCCACCATGGTGCTGAGCAACCTGCTGCCCTGTGACCTCAACTTCTACATCAAAGGGACGAGCATCAAAGGTTTGCTGAAGCCGGGGAAGGAAGCGGTGCTTCACTCTGCTGATACATCCCAGAACATGGAGCTGGGTGAGCAAACTCACACTCTGACTGGTCCTTAACCCCTACCAACCATGCTTGTTCTCATGGTGGACCTGTTGTTTTTTCAGGGGTCATGCTAGAAAGCTTCCCCATGTGCAAAGAGCTGCTGATTCCTCCTGGTACTCAGAACTATGTGGTGCGCATGAGACTGTACGACACCAACAACCGGCTGCTGTGTCTCACTATCCGCATCATCCTGAGGGCACAAGGAGCTCTGAAGATCCTGGTGTCTTCTCCCTACTGGCTCATTAACAAGACAGGTAACCTTTATATGTATGCTTCAGTCAGTTGATTGCATGAAGCTAGAGGTTCCTTTTCCTAAACCCTCTTCCCTTCCTCAGGTCTCCCGTTAATTTTCCGTCAGGACAACAGTAAAACCGATGCAGCGGGACAGTTCGAGGAGCATGAGCTGGCCCGGAGCCTCAGCCCGTTACTGTTCTGTTACACAGACAAGGAGCAGCCTGCCATGTAAGCACGCTCACGGGCCTCCAGTTTGTGTTACTAGAGGAACCGTGTTTTACTTTTTTCCTACTTATCTTAATCCAGGTGCACGATGCGAATTGGGAAAGGGATCCACTCAGACGGAGTTCCAGGCTGGTGCCAAGGCTTCTCCCTGGATGGAGGGAGTGGAGTCAGAGCGGTGAAAGTCATCCAGCATGGAAATAAGCCTGGACTCATCTACAACATCGGCAAGATGCTCTGTTACTGTTTTAAGTTGTTTATCTCGTTGGTCTCAAACCAAGATGCTGATTTCCTCTTGAGCATAAGGCAACATGACCTGTTCAAGTACTTTTATGTAATCAGACTGATTAATGATCCCTCAGTTCAGTGTTTGGTGATCATCTGACAAACTGCCTACAGTCCCTAGTCCTAAAAACAGAACCCCTGTTTTCTTTAGTTCATTAGGTGTTCCTCCATTGCTGTTTATGTCAGTGGGTGAGTTGGACTTACTGACAATTGCTGGGATTCACATAGGTGTTTTCTAATTGTTCCAGTACTCTCAGGTAACTGTAGACGTTCTCTGATCACCCCGGAGCTGATCATTGGCGGCTGAGTCTTTGCCATTATGGTGTCTGCAGTTCTTGTAAATGTATCCCTCTCTACAATCAGCTTCCTAATCAAACTGCACCGTTCTTCTGACAAGTGTCTGGAGTTCCTCAGATTTGAGGAGAGGAAGGTTTATGTAACCAGCACTTGTCCTCAATCCAGAATCTCACTGATTGAACTCCATGCTGCTAATGATAAAGTAAGATACACATAATCAGCAGCATGCATGTGATCACTGTGGGGTCTGTTGGTATTCTGCTCCAACTACTAAGAGTAAATAACCAGTGAATGTGTTTACCAAAGACGGTGTTTGATTGGGTTGATGATTATTTAAACTCCTGTGCTTTCTCAGCCTGACAAGTAGAGTTGCCAGTGACCATTTCTGGAATCATTCCTGCAGGAATCAGCGTTCGTAAAGGAAAAGGGAACTACAGAGACACCCACATAGTGACCTTCGCCCCACGCTACCTGCTGGACAACCACTCAACACATAAACTGGCCTTCGCTCAGAGAGAGTTTGCTAGAGGAAAGGTGAGAAACGGTCTGGAAGTCAACCTTGTGGTTGCGAGGAACCATGAAAAGTCATGTAGCTTCAGTTTTATGAAAGGACCCAAAGCAATTTCACACTTTCCTTAAAATTGCTTAAATTCCAGTAATAGCATGTTAGACAAATAAAAAAAATAAAGCAGTTCCATCAGTCAGACCTTTTCTTACAAACACTGAGCTGGATCCTTCTTTCCAATGAGAAGATGGATGTTTGGGAAGGCATGGTCAAGGCTGTTATTGTTCATTACATTTTTTTGTAGATTTGAGTGGGAAAATGCTGCCCTGAAGCTGCAGATATTTTCCTTTTGGTTGATAATGTTTGCAGATGACAGTGGGAGAGCAGGTGGAAGGGATCCAAAATTTGGTGGCTTGTAAAAAGTATTCATACCTCTTGAACGTTTTCACATATTGTCACATTCCAACCACAAACATAAATATTATATATTATTGGAATTTTATGTGAAAGATCAACACAAAGTGGTATAGAATTGTGAAGTGGAATAAAATCATGCATGATTTAAAAACATTTTTTTTACAAATAAAAAACTGACAAGTGTGGTGTGCAAAAGTATTCAGCCTCTTTTAGTCTGAGTGCAACCAATTCCCTTCAGCAGTTCCCTGAGGTTTGCTAATGACTAAATAGAGTCCACCTGTGTGTAATCTAATCTCAGTCCAAATACAGCTGCTCTGTGACTTCCTCAGAGGTTGGTTAAGAGAATATTGGGGAGCAAACAGCATCATGAAGTCCAAGGAACAACCAGACAGGTCAGGGATAAAGTTGCGGAGAAGTTTAAAGCAGGATTAGTCTATAAAAAGATTTCCCAAGCTTTGAACATCTCATGGAGCTCTGCTCAAACCATCATCTGGAAATGGAAAGAGTATGGCACAACTGGAAACCTACCAAGACAAGGCTGTCCACCTAAACTTACAGGCCAAACAAGGAGAGCACTGATCAGAGATGCAGCCAAGAAGCCCGTGGTGACTCTGGAGGAGCTGCAGAGCTCCACAGCTCAGGTGGGGGAATCTGTCCACAGGTCAACTATTAGTTGTGAACTGCACAAATATGGTCTTTATGGAAGAGTGGGAAGAAGAAAGCTATTGTTAAAAGAAAACCATAAAAAGTCCCATTTGAAGTTTGCCAGAAGCCATGTTGGAGACACCGCAAACATGTGGAAGAAGGTGCTTTGGTCAGACGAGACAGAAATTGAACTTTTTGGCCAAAATGCAAAACGCTATGTGTGGCGGATAACTATCACTGCACATCACTCTGAACACACCATCCCCACTGTCAAAATGGTGGTGGCAGCATCATGCTTCTCTTCAGCAGGGACAGGGAAGGTGGTCAGAGTTGCTGGGAAGATGGATGGAGCCAAATACAGGACAATCTTGGAAGAAAACCAGGTTGGAGTCTGCAAAAGACTTGAAACTGGGGCAGAGGTTCACCTTCCAGCAGGACAACCACCCTAAACATAAAGCCAGGGCTACAATGGAATGGTTTAAAACAAATAATATTCATGTGTTAGAATGGCCCAGTCAAAGTCCAGGCCTAAACCCAACTTAGAATCTGCAACAATATCTGAAAACTGCTGTTTACAAACGCTTTCCATCTAATCTGACTGAGCTCGAGCTGTTTTTCAAAGAAGAATGGGCAAAAATTTCAGTCACTAGACGTGCAAAGCTGGTAGAGACATACCCTAAAAGACTTGCAGCTGTAATTGCAGCAAAAGGTGGTTCCACAAAGTATTGACTCTGGGGGATGAATACTTTTGCACAATGCCCTTTTCAGTTTTTTATCTGTAAAAAAAAAAGAAATCATGTATAATTTTTGTTCCACTTCACAATTGTATACCACTTTGTGTTGGTCTAAAAATCCTATAAAATATATTTATGCTTGTTGTAATGTGACGAAATGTGGAAACGTTCAACAGGTAAGAATACTTTTACAAGCCACTGTATTTGGAGATATGGAGCAAAGAAGAATGAAAGTCAGAATGCAGAAAGTCAAACCCCCAGTCGGTCGTGGCAGATGGCCGCTCACACTGAGCCTGGTTCTGGTTCTGCTGGAGGTTTCTTCCTGTTAAAAGGGAGTTTTTCCTCTCCACTGTCGCTACATGCATGCTCAGTATGAGGGATTGCTGCAAAGTCAACGCCAGTGACTGTCCACTGTCTCTACATGCTCATCCAGGAGGAGTGAATGCTGCAAGTCACTGACTGGATGCGATCTGCTGGGTTTCCTTAGATAGAAAAACTTTTTATCCAATTTGAATAAATAACAGAATCTGACTGCACTGTTCAATGATTAGGATTAATTGGAATGTATGTACCTGACTTGGATCTGTCTATTTGGCCTGAATTGATTTTGTAAAGTGTCTTGAGACGACATGTGTTGTGCTGTAAGCAGGCTGGCTTATCTCATCCTGCCTCACACTGAATGTTAAAAAAGCATATCAGAAATATGCTCACTTATGAGGCAATTATCAGGCAATTTAAACTCAATGATCGTTTCTCATTTTAATCATTATTATTGTAACTATTTTTGGTCCCAAGTTAATTCCTCAATATTAAAACCCTTAAAATCACTCTGTAATCGGGCATTAAGGATACTCGATAAAAAGCCTTTCAGGCATCATCGTCAGATCCTTAGTAAATATAACATATAAGGTTTTGATAATTTAATTGTATACTCAGATGTGCGACTAATTGTGAAGATTTTAAAACAACAGAGCCCCACCTCCACTGAAGAGATTTGTCCCACTTTGCTCTGAGCAGACAACTAAAACATCTACTGTAGGTCCACAGCCTGTAATCACTGTAGACTACCTCAAAGAAGCTCCACCTTTGCTCAGACTGCTTTTTCATATTGAGCCATCAAAGAATGGAACAAACTCCCAGATATCCCAGTCTGAAATTATGCTCTGACCTGCATGATTTCTCACGAAATGCTAGAGGAACTACTGGGAAACCAGCATTGTCAACATTAATTATGGTCCTGTTTTTTATATAAATGTATGTAGTTATTTTAAATTGTAAATGGATTAGTTTGTTTTGTATGAATGGCTGTAGATGCAGTATATGGCTGGATGTACTGTTTGCATGTTAAATGTATCTTATTGTTATGACCCGGCCAGGCAATGCAACTGGAAATTAGCTATAGCTGAATCTGATGCAAAGCATCTCTTTTTCTATTAAGATTAATGTGTTTACACATTGTCCCTTTTGAAATAAACAATAAATAATTGGCGCTATATAAAAAAAACTGAATTAAATTGAACGTGTGTGAATGGGAAGCAGACAGGCTGAATGGTGAAGCTTCAAGGAGTAGAGGTACTGACCTGGGGTCAACCACCCAAAGCAACGGGAAGCACAGGAAACAGGTGAGAGCACAGGCAGGATGGAGATGAGTGTCAGGAGGCATCTCTGAGAAGGTTGAGCAAGATGGCATTGAGACCTGTTATGATGTAGGGGCTTGTTGTTGGTACCAACCAAAAGACAGGAGCTGAAGATGTCAAGATGAATTTCTTACTGAGGGTGAGTAAGTCAGAGGGACAAGTCAGATTGGGGATAAAGTTGGAGAGCCCAGGCTGAGATGGTTTGGACATGTGTGGAGTAGGGATTGTGGATATACCGGTCAAATGATGTTGAACTTGGAGCTACCAGGGAGGAGGAAGACCACACAGAAGGTTCATGGATGTGGTGAATGAGTATGGTGTGATAGAGGAGGATTCTCATCATTTATTTGAACAACAAATGCAGCTTTGTAACATGTTATTGTGTTGTAGGGTGCTTCCAATCCAGAGGGTTACATTTCTACCCTACCAGGCTCCAGTGTTGTCTTCCACTGGCCCCGAAACGACTACGACCAACTGCTGTGTGTGCGCCTCATGGATGTCCCCAACTGCACGTGGTCTGGAGGCTTCGAGGTCAACAAACCAAAGTCCTTTCACGTCAACATGAGGTGAGACCTGCAAAGACAGTTTGGTTTGGATTCTAGAGATTTACAGGAGACTGTTGGTTTATTAACACACAGCATAGCATCAAAACTAGTGTGGGATAACCCTGGATAATAATTGTGTAAAATAAATCAGGAAAAAAGCCAAAGCTGCTATAAAATGCCGCTATAGTGGAGTTCTGTCCTAGTGTTTAATTCTTCCTGTTTTCTGTTATGTTGAAAGTTGTGTTGAAGGATGTGTTGCTTTGAACAGAGACACGCTGGGAAAATGTTTCTTCCTGCGGACAGAGATCAGCCTTAAAGGAGCCACCTACCAGATTTCCTTCACGGATACGGATCAGCTGCCTCCACCTCTCCGCATCGACAATATGTCCGAGGTACACCACCTCTATGACAGCTTCAGGTCTGCTCTGCAGGCTGGAACTACTCTGTCTTCGCTAAAGAGACATTACCAGAGTGCAAACATGGCAGAGTGAATAATGGAGAGAGCTTCTAATCCAGGATACAATCATGTGTGGTTGTTTGTATCCTTTCAGGTGCCCATCCAGTTCTGGCAGCATGGTGTGGCTGATCTGCGGCTGCACACTGAGGTGAAGGCTGTGTCAGGGCTGGACTACGCCTGCGATGAGCCCACCCTGCCCCCGTACATCACCCTCACCGTGAAGGGAGCGGGATCCTCCGAGGTCACCGCGGACATGAACTTTTTCAAAGAATACAACAAACTCTACTACGAGAACTTCATCTACATTGCAGCCACGCACACCTTCTCTCAGTATGAACCATTAACTGCCTTATCCATGCAACACTGTTGTTTTTTAGAAACAAATCTCAAAGTTAACTGACTGGTCCTGTATGAGCAGGAATGTGGATAGGAAACCCGTTGGGAAGCGGCGTCTGGAGAGCTGCGCTGAACTGGTTCTCGACGTAGACCCCAAGACTCAGAGGGTCATCCTGAGGAAAAAGGTGCGAGAAAAACTATTCTATAACAAAAAACATCCATCCATCCCGCTCGCCCGATATTCTTGTATAAATTGTGTAACTCTAGTATTATACGGTCTGTCCTTTAGGAGCCTGGGAAGCGCTCCCAGCTTTGGAGGATGACTGGGACTGGCATGCTTTGCCATGAAGGCTCTTCTCCACCCCAGAGCAAGCCGGCCCAGCCCAGACCGCTGGACACATCCTTGGTGCTGGACATTGCTGGGCTTGCAGCTGTCAGTGACAATAGGTACAGGCTCTGCATCATGGGCTACTGTAATAATAAGCTTCTCTTTTACAGTCTCTTTCAAACACCACACCATAAATCTCAAGGAAATGTTTGATTACCTGTTTCCTGACAGTTTTGAACCATTGATGCTGAGGAGGCCTGACTCACGCCGCAGCACCACCCAGACCTGGTACTTCAGCTCAAGCATGCTGACATGTGGCCTTCCTCGGCTGGTGGTGCAGGTAGGTGCTTTCATACATCAGATGTGGCTTTGAGGTCCAGTTTTAGAGAGAAACACTAATTAAAATTTTTGGAGCCAATGTCCGAGCTCCCCTTTTTGTAAATTTTTGATCTGCGGATACTGATTTTAGCTAATTTCTCTTTAAGAATCATGAGTGACGGCATCAGAGTTTTGGTTTCTAGCCCTCGTGTCATGGGATGACATTAGTTATTTATATTAGGAACAGAGGCAACGTCACACTGTGTGTGTGTGTGTTTGTGTGTGTTTGTGTGTGTTTGTTCCTGTCTTGGCATCACAGTGAGAACCATTTTCCCGATTTCACCATCAAATTGAGGACCGTTGGTACCAAAGTGAGGACATTTTGCTGGTCCTCACGACCTATTTTGCTAACAGTTAGGTTTAGGACTAAGGTGTGAATTGAGTTTAGGTTAAGGTTAGGGTTAGGCATGCACTGGTAATGGTTAGGTTTAGGGTTATTGTCAGGGTTAGGGCATAGAAAGGGTTGAAAATGACTGAAAATCAATGGAAGTCAATGAGAGTCAACACATGGTCCTCACTACATATAGCAAAACAAGAGTGTGTGTGTGTGTGAGCGAGCAGTTGCTGTAAAACTGAGTAAAATAAAATGCTATTTTATGACAAAATAATGTTATGTTGACATTTAAACTGTCTTTAGCATCCTATATTAACGATCAGCACAATTAGTTTGGTTAACCAACACGGAAGTCTCCTTCCGTGTTGGTTCCTTAACAGACTGATTATTTTTCCATATTTAACTTATTCCCAGACAACCAGAGGCTGAAAGCTCAAACAAATCAAACCAAGCAACTCTGCTGGGAGACATTAAGCTTTCCTGGTGTCTCCTCATGTCGACTCTGGGTGAATCTACTCCTTTTCCAGTACAACGAGCATCACCAAGAGGGGCACATATTGATATTTATTTGAACTAAACTTTGTTCAAACCTGGAAAGGTCTGTTATAAAACTACCAAAACTGCAAACATATGAATTGGTGAAGGAGCGAAATAAAGAGCTGACACGCCTCCGTAGAAATTAAATACAGTTTACACCACTGAGCTTCATCAGACCTCATTTTTAATATTCTCACTGATACTGAAAACAGCTGGGTTTCAGTCTTCTTCTCCCAGTAGCAACCTCCACACTGAAGAGTTTTGGCTGACCTGGTAGAGTGTAGGTATGGTGCGTTCGCTGATCAGAAAAATAAGAGATTTTTAAGTTTCCAACCTGCAGGTCGAGCTAAAATGTCAGCTGATTGGATACAAAGTCATTATCGTTGTCAGTCAATAGCACATTTAAAATAACATACATTGACCAAAGTGCTGGACAATAAAGTGATAATAAAAGATACTTAACATAAAACACTGAAATATCACAGTGAGCATAAAAACAAAAGCTAGCCATAAAGCAGTCATCTAAAATGATGTCAGCTGGAACCAAATGCCAAGAAAACGGTCTTTAGTAGGGATCTAAAAGTGTGTGATCACTGAGCTGTGTGGATGTGCAGATATAACCTATAAGCTTAAAACTCAGTCACCTCTCTGTTTCAACCTGGTGAGGATATGGAGAAGCTCTGACACGTACAAGAGCGCCAGTCCATGTGAAAGTGTGTCCTAAAATTAATAATTCAGTCTAAAAGAAACTGAAAAAGGACAGGAGAGTCGTAAACATGCTGTCTAAGTGCCCCAGAGTGTCTCTTGGTGAACTCTGCGAGTGCAGCACCAGCCTGCAGGTGCAACTCGGCATACCTCTACAGTGCTGAATGTCAAGGCATGAGCCGTCACAAAGAGAAGAAGGGGCATGGTGATGTTGGCCATTGAGGAGACATGTCTCTTATGTATTGTTCTGTGTGAAGTAATTCAGGTTTATTCCAAAGACTGGTTGCTTTGTTAGCTTAGAAAAGGTTCCTAGGAGAAAAAACAGGCTTGTTTTCAGACAATAAAACAGAGCACACCAGAATTAATTAGACATTATTGATCACCAGTACCCAAAAACTCAGCCATGTCTCCATTAATGTGCCGGCTCTGTCAAATGAATAAATGAAACATGAATGTGCTTCTTCAGCTCCATTAATCAGAGGAAGAAATAAGGTTGCAGCTGTTATCCTGTGTACCGTGTGTGAGGTTTTGTCAGTGGTGCACAGCTTCTACCCTGGTCTGACATGCAGTCCCCTCCATCAGTGCTGTGAACCACCTGAACTTGTATCCCTCAGGTGAAAAGGGGCATTGCAGGGCTGTATGACGGAGCTGAGGTGGTGCTGGGACCAGATTCAGGTGTAGAACAGCCTGGTCCAGAGCAGCAGTTCATCAACCAAAAGATGAGACCTGGATCAGGGGTGCTCTCAGTCCAGGTTCTACCAGATGGACCAACGCGTGTCCTTCAGGTGAGTATAAAACCCAGCCAAGAATCAACCTCCCGTTTCATATCCAATGAGCCTCTATGGCCTGCTGCTTTCCACACTTACATCATATCTATGTGCTGGTGAGCCCCTGCTCCACAGAGACACTTGCAGAAGGTTTGCAGAGGTTTTGACAGTCTAGCTTGTTAAAGTCACACATTTGTGCATCCCACACTACTTTCTGCTTATGCCTAATAATACAATAAATCAATATGAGTAGAGATTAAAATGGTAAAATGTATCTATACCACAGAATATCATGTGACTGGATGCAGGTTCAGTCTGTATAGAGATTAGTCCTGGTTGTCAGTTTACATGCAAACACAGCTTGTAGCTTTTGTTGGAGCTGTTCTCCTAAATAATAAATAAATAAATCTTCAGGCCTACCAGCTATCCCTCCACCTTACATCAACACAAAGAAAAAGACTCTCTAACCCTCAGCAAAACGTGTTTGGTTTTAGATCAGTGACATCAGTCAGAGGAGAATGATGTGGAGCTCCTCCAGCACAGAACAGGATGGAAGCAAAGAGGAAGAACAGAACACGGAGCTTGAGCAGGAGCTGGAGGTAAGACTGACACAACTGAATGAAATTTACGTAACATCAAGCCTCTGAACTTTATGTCGGATCAATTGCAGAGATCAGTGATTTCAAAGAAATGCTTAAAGTTCCTGCCTTTCCTGCAGAAATTCATGAGCTTTTACACATACCTTGGTTGCAGGGTCCTTTTTTAGATCTGTGCTTTGTTAATGTTGTGTCTATTTTTATGTTTAGGTGTTGGTTAACCTGGAGGAGGGTCTGGGGGTCTCTTTGGTTAACAAGGTTCCTGAGGAGCTTGTATTTACAACAATGTCTGGTGTGGATGTTCATTTCACTCACACTGCAGCCAACGAAGTCCTGGAACTGAGCATCCAGAACATCCAGGTGATGCTTATCCCATGCATGCACTTTTCTCTGCTTCTGCAACTTCCTGCAAACATACAAAGCCATGGGTACTCTTGCAGACCTTCTGCTAGTAATATAAATAACTGTCTCCGTGTTGTTGCTGCTATCAGGTGGACAACCAGCTGCTGGGCACCACCCAGCCTGTGATGCTGTGTGTGACTCCCAGTTCTGGGGACAGCGGTGCAAACGACAGCGGCCCGGCCCTGCAGGTCAACGCAGTCAAAGTTCCCAGTAAACTCATGCTCACAGAGCTCTTCAAGGTGAGATTCATGTGCAGTTTACCATGTTTGGTTCCTGTTATAGAGCCGCTCATCATCGGCATAAATGCCATTTTCATTTTGGGCTATAATGATTTTAACGAACTGTTCTTTTCCAGTTTATACAAAAGCAATGATTTAAAGCTAAGAACAGGGGACCGAAGTTTAAATGAATTAATAATTTTCTCTATTCCTATGGGTCAAGATACATACAGGCTGAAATACATACATACACCCCACTATTATTTGGTTAGGTGTCCATCTGCAGGCTGCTCCTCCAGTAAACGGTCTTTGTTGGCATCAACAAGCTTCTGGCATCATTCTGGGTGGATATTTCACCACGTTTGACTGAATTGGTAGAATTTATTTAAATTGTTTAGTTTTGGTTTTATAGATGTGGCTTTTATTTATAGTGCATAAACAATCAGTAGGTTAAGGTTAAGGCTTTGGGAAGGCTGTTCTAGAAGCTAAATGTTAGCCTGCACAATCCATCCCAAAAGTAGATAGAATTATTTTTGGGACCATTATCCTGTTGGAACGCCCAATTGTCAACGTTTCACCATCCAACCCAAACTGTTACCCTTTAAATTAAAGAAAATTGGTCAGGATGTTCAGGAACAACCCAGGACCCACCAAGGACTTAAGTTTACAGCTGCTCACATGGACAATCCCGATGTCTTGTAGAGGAACGTTTCCTGGTTAGACGAGGCAAAGATTGAGCTGTTTGGCCATAGTAAAATGAGAATGTTCAGAAAACTCAAGGTGATTCTTTAAACCTAAGAACACTGTAGCAACTCCAAAGCATGGTGGTGGTAACATCATGCTTAGGGTATATTTTGCTGCCAATGGCGCTGGTGCACTGCATAAAGTGAAAAAAGACGGAGAACTACATCCATATCCTTATCCTCACCTCAAATCAACAACTAGACAGGTTAAACTTGGACACAGATGGGTTTCCTAACAGGAATCATCTCAAACACAAATCAAACTTTAAACCTGAGGAATTAAGTTCCTAAAGTCCCAAATCAACCCTATTGGTGGACCAGGGTTAAAGCCAGGTCTGTGCCAGGAAAGCAGTAAGATAAACGATTCTGCCAACAAGCAGGGGGTGTATGTATACACTTAAACCTGTATGTATAGATTTGACCCTGTGTGGAACCTAATTATGAGCTTTAAACATCATTTTAGTTGTTTGTTGTTTCATACGTTTGTCCTGGAAACAGTTCTGAGCTGGACCTTGTTCTTCCTTACAAATCTGAACAAACTGTCTCCATGTACTGACCCAGAACATAGCTGAGAGAGGATGAAACGTTTACCTGAAGAGACGTAATGATTTGACTCTGAGAAACTAGCAGGATCACTTTGATCTGATGATTTAAAACTGATGTGTTGACAGCACCTCATGGTCACGACGCGGCGCTTCACGGTCATCATTGAGGAAAAACTGCTGCTCAAGCTGCTCAGCTTCTTTGGTTATGGAAAGGCCGAAGCTGGTGGGTCTTCAGTTTATGGTTGTTGAAATGTTGTCAACTGTTCTACGCTGGCAGGGTGTTTGTGCTCAGAAGTAAAAAAAAAATGTAATAAATACAGAACTGGAGAAACTGGATGAAAACCTGCATGAGAGGCCCAGCGAGGATACGGGGCCCCATAAACACTACTACTTCGAGAATTTGAAGATCAGCCTCCCTCAGATCAAACTCAGCGTCCTCCCGTCTCACAAGTTGCCCCCAGACCTCAAGGTAACATCGGTTCATATTGTTCCTCTTTGGCAGAGTGAATACGTCCATACATCAGGATTTATGGCTTCACTGTTAACCTCTGAGGCTGGTAGTAAAGATCAGGCTGGCATGGAATCTGTGCAGAACATTAAAATTCAGTGTAGAGAAAAAATTTGAGTTTCTAGACTTATTCTCATTACATTATTTAAAAGATTAACGTCAGAGTTTCTGGTTTATTCAAGTTTTTTTTTCTATTGATTTATATTTTAGATGATGTTTGGTTTTGCAACATCACAAGTTTTAGTTAAACTCTTTGATCATGTTGGTTTTTGAGTTATTAACAATAAACACATTTTAAAATCTTTCTCAAGCCATTTTCGAGCCTTTTGTTGACCTTTTGATATTTTTACATCCGGGTTTTAAACTGGAACCGATGTTTTGAACTGGGTTTGGTTTTAGATGCTAAGCAATTTTTTGGGGAATTTTTTGAAATGTGGTTTTTAAAGATTTAATCTGGGATGAAGGCAGTCCGGATTTTCTATGTATTATAGATTTGAACTGATCCAAATTGGTCCAGATGCCAAAAAAACTGAGATTATCCTTAGTCACACTGCCAAACTGGACACTATCTTTAACACTGATAACAACAGAAATATCTGTAATACTATCAAAACAGATGGCAAAATCTAGAAAATGCAGACTAGAAATGTCTGGAGTTTTAAAATGGAGATCTGGTAGGAATCCTGTTCTAATGTAAGAGCTGGGGTCAGGATCAGGTGAACTTTGCATTGAGGCAGGAGACGTTCTAGATAGCATCAATTCATGATTGAAATTAATAATTCAAAAGCATTAATTTAGTTTTGAAGTGACAAAAGTTTAGTGTTACGATTTAAACCAACGGTTCCATTCCTCGGATGGTTTCTTCCTTGGACAGGTGTTAAAAGGCACCCTGGGATTCCCACTGATCCGTTTTGAGGACGCAGTTATCAACATGTACCCGTTTACGAGGGTTCACCCATATGAGACCCAGGAGATCATCATCAACGACATCCTCAAGCACTTCAGAGAGGTCAGAGGACAAAACGTCCAAACATACTGATCCAAACACCCTGAAATCTGGTGCCGGGTCTTTACTGTGCAGTGTTTCCCACCTGCAGGAGCTCATGAGCCAGGCAGCTCAGATCCTCGGCTCTGTGGACTTCCTGGGGAACCCAATGGGCCTCCTCAATGATGTGACAGAGGGCGTTTCTGAACTCATCAAGTATGGGAACGTCAGTGGTCTCATTCGCAATGTGACGCACGGAGTATCTAACTCTGCTGCCAAGGTACGCTCCTGATGCAGTCCAGACCCGGACCCAACCTCCGGTTGGAATGCTCTTTTAAACAAGCCTTGATCTGCTGTTGTGTTGTGAACATTTCTGGCGTCTCTGTGTCAGTTTGCAGGCACTTTATCAGACGGGCTGGGTAAAACCATGGACAACCGGCACCAGAGTGAGCGGGAGTACATCAGATACCACGGTGCCACCAGTGGGGAGCACCTAGTGGCCGGGATTCATGGACTCGCTCATGGTAGATCCAAGGAATATTTCTGTGCCTCTTCATGTTTTTTATTTAAACTGTTGGTGGTTTTAACGAGAGTAAACAAATATTTACTGAAATACAACTGAAAATGATTGGCTGCTGCATTGGTCTTTATTATTGTGATTAATAATCTCATACATATAATTCTCCTTTCTGCAGGTATCATTGGGGGGATGACGAGCATCATCACCTCCACAGTGGAGGGGGTGAAGACGGAGGGTGGAGTCAGTGGTTTCTTCTCAGGACTCGGTAAAGGTCTGGTTGGTACCGTCACCAAACCTGTTGTTGGAGCTTTGGATTTTGCCTCGGAGACGGCCCAGACGGTCCGAGACATAACCAGCCTCAGTAACCACAGGTGGGTTATCTCTGTGATGAGAGGGAATGAGAGCAGCTTCTGGGTTTTGGGGGTTCAGAGATTTTATCCTGACTAAATATTTATCTGTTCTTCTCTTTGGTTGTTGTACAGGAGTGTTAAACACAGTGATGGGAACAGAAAGTATTTATCCCTCCTTCAGTTCTATGGTTTTTAATGTCCGGACACAACAAAACTGATCTGGTCTTTACCAGATTCTAAATTACTTAAATATAACCATAAGTGGACAAAAACAACCAACAGATTTATTGAACCAAGATGGCCCCAGAAAGGGAAGTCCAGCCCATGATCCAGCTTTAGAACCACCTTTAGCCGCAAACATTCCAACAGTGGTTTTCTGACTGACTTTATGGGTCTCTCACATCCTTTAAGGTCCCACTACAGCATTTCAGTCCATATGAGGTCTAGACCTAGACTGGGCCATTTCTGCACCTTGATTACTGTCCTTTTGAGCTGTTCTGTTGCAGATTTGCTGCAATGTTTGGCATCATTGTTCTGTTGATGACCCAGTTTGGGCCTAGGTTGAGCTGTTGGACAGGTGGTCTCCCATTTCACCCTAAAAACAGTTTCATTTACAGACAATATGAATTCAAGAATTTGAATATTTTTATTGTCATACGTGCTCATGTTTACATGTTAAGGTACGAAATTTGGTCTCATGTCCTGGTTAGGAAGCCTAATACTTAATTAAAAAGAAAACTAAGTATAACATACAAAGCTAAATCTAATAATAAATAAAAATCAGTAAGAACATATGTAGTGAAGAGCAGAAAAAAGAAATATACACAATTAAATAGTGGAGCTGAAATTAACTTTGCAAAGTACTAAATACACATGTAAAGCATGAGGTAGTCCTTAATATTGCACCTATGGTGGGTGAAGGGTTTAGTGCAGGTCAGTGTGTAGTGAGAAAGTCTACAGAGTTCAGCAGTCTGACTGCTTCAGGTTCTGAGCCTGGTGGTCTCGCTCTGAATGCTCCTCAGCCGCCTGCCTGAGGGGAGGGGCTGACACAGTCTGTGTGCGGGATGGGTGGAGTCCTTCATAATGCGGAGGTCCCTCCCCCTGCATCGTGATGTGTAGAGGTCCAAGATGGTGGGAAGACTGCTCCCCACAGTCCTCTGTGCAGCCTTAACCCCCCTCTGCAGAGCCTTCCTCTCAGCAGCAGTGCAGCTGCCGTGCCACACTGTGATGGTTAACACAGTGGCCGCAAGGTCCCGGGTACTGTGGCACCAAAACAAGCCCAAATCAACCCCCCTCCCTCACCGTGCTTAAAAGCCTGTATGAGGTGTTCGTTCTGATACGTCTTTTAGTTTTCTCCAAACAAGGTCCTGCACATTATGGTCAAACATCTAGTTTGGTCTCACCGGTCCAAAGGAGATTGTTCCAGAAGTCGTCTCGTTCGTGCAAAAACAACTTTGCAAACATTTATCTTGCTGCCATATTTTTATTCTAATTGGTCTGTCATGAACTTTAACCTTTAACATGCCAACAGAGGCCTGTGGTGTCCGAGGTGGAGCACCCGACTGTTTTTGGTCACTTTGCTGAGCATTACCCACTCTGATTATAGGGGTAAATCTGCAGGGACGTCGGCAGCAATGATCATTTCTGTGTGGATTGGTTGACTTTAGACAGTTTAGGAATTACCTTATAACCTCTTCCAGATGAACAGCAGCAACATTTGTTTCTCTTTGGTCATTGCTGAATTCTTTCCATCTTGGCATTGTGGTAACACACTGCAGCAAAGTGGAAAAACTCCAGCTTTTCTAGAGGTGGGACACTGCTCTCCCATTGTGGCTTCATCTTTGTTCAATACATAGTGACAGTATTTAATTTGTTGTGTTTTTGTCCAGTTGGCTCAGATTTAAATAATTGTAGAACCTGGTAAAGACCACATCATTCTTATTAAAGCCTTTGGACCAGAAGAGGGCGTGCTTTCTCTGTACCATGACTTGCTTTTTCAGTGATTCCAAAAGCAGGTCGAGGTTCTTCAGAGTATTTTAACCACAAGTCCTCCGACCTTTAGCACTTCTAGTGTCTTGGAGTGCCTGGTTGGCTTTGAGCTGCACTGACAGCTGAGTGTTTGTGTTTCTGTCCTGTTCAGACTCACTGTGCAGGGGGTCAGGAAGCCTCGCTGCTGTAAGGGTCCTCAGGGTCTGCTGCCTCGATACTCAGCCACACAGGCGGAAGGTCAGGAGCAGCTCTTCCGGCTTACAGACAACATTCACTCCGAGTTGTAAGTTCTCTTTTTTTCTGGTCTATTGAAGGTTAACCAGGACCACATTATAAGCACTTCTATCACATTTACAATCCATCCCCTTTTGTACGGCAGCTTCATAGCTGTGGAGCCGATCGACACCTACTGCGTCCTCATCTCCTCTAAAGTGGTTTACTTCCTGAAGCCAGGGGACTACATAGACCGGGAGGGCATCTTCCTGGAGGTCAAATATGACGACCTCTACCACTGTCTGGTGTCTAAAGATCATGGGAAAGTTTACGTGCAGCTCACCAAGAAGGCGGAGAACACCAGCAGTGGGGTGGCCATTCCTGGGCCCTCCCACCAGAAACCCATGGTGAGACTCTGAGCCATCAGTGACATCTCTGCACTGTAAAGGCTGAACGGTTATAGGCAGTGAAAAAACAAATCATGCAGGTAGGATGCATTAAAATTGTATGGAAACATTTTCTCTGGCTTGAGGTAAAAGAATGACCTGAGCCTGAAGCAGGTTTTACTGGATGAGTTGTAGAAAAATCTGCCTCATCTCAAAGAGAAATGAAATGTTCTAGATGCTGATGGGTGTATCAGGATTACAGCAGATCTGAGGAATCTTCTGACTGTTGTACAGCAGTCTCATGAAGATGCTCAGGGTTGTCTGTAATGTTCTTCATTTATGCTCAATCGTCTCCAGAGGATCCAGAGAAGTTTCCAGAACAGAACCAGCCTTTTTTATCAGCTTCTTGAGCTTTTTTAGTTCACTGGTTCGATGCTGCTACCCCAACAGATGACAGCAGAGGAGATCATACTTTCCACAGCAGACTTGTAGAAGATCTGCAGCATTTTGCTGCAAACACAGAAGATGAAGATGAGATCATTGTTTCCGCACCATGCCACAAAGCGGTCCACCAGCTCCCTGTACTCAGCTTCTTGTACATCTCAGATCCACCCCACAACTGCAGAATCATCAGAGTATTTCTGCAGGTGACAGGAGTCTGTCTGGACCTGAAGGTCTAATGTGTACAGAGTGAAGAGGAATGGTGAGAGTACCGTCCCCTGTGGTGCTCCTGTGCTGCTGACTACCTGGTTAGAAACACAAACCTTCAGTCTCACTAACTGTGGTCTGTTTGTCAGGTAGTCTTTAATCCAGGAGATTGTTGAGGCCTCCACCTGAGTCTTCTGGACTAAATCAGGTTGAATTGTGTTAAATGTTCTGGAGAAATCAAAGAACATGATCCTCACAATCCTGCCAGCTTTGTCCAGATGACACTGGGTTTGTTGAAGCAGCTGTAGGAGGGCATCTTCAACTCCAACTCCACGGCGATAAGCTAACTGCAGTGGGTCCTGAAAGGGGTTCGTTTGGTTCCTCAGGTGGGCCAACAGCAGCAGAGAAAAACAAGATTGTGGTCTGAAACACAACGGATGATGATGGCAAAAACCTGATTACATTGGTACAAAGATAATTCCTGTCCAGGGTCAGGGTCAAAGGAACCGCTGTTAGGCCTCAAAGACATCAAACCCAATGTCTAACCACCTCTCACAGCCAGATGTTTCCTTTATGTAACAGCAGCAATAAAAAAGCTATATAAGATGTCCCTTTTAAAGTTTGTCACAAGTTGTGTGGTGGACACAGTAAACATGAAGAAGGTGCTCTGATGAGAAGATAGCAAAATTAATTATTTTCATTTTTAACTACATGCAAAATGTAGTTAAAAATAATAAAAGGAAATCAGAGTTGAAGGGAACTTGGATGGAGCTAAACTCCAGCTAATAATGGAGGAAAATCAGCCACGGGCTGCAAAGACTTGAGACTGAGGTAGAAGACAAGCGACCCTTAACATGTAGCAGTCTTAGAATGGTCTAGTCAAAGTCAAAAACTATATCCAACGGGATGCAGCTAAAATTACAGCAAAAGGTGATTCTCCAAAGTATTGAATCAGGGAAGCTGACTATTTAAAAAAAAATAATTTTCCTTCCATTCAGTAATGAGCTGCTTTATGTTCATCTATCACTTAAAATCCTAACAAAATACATCGTTGTTATGACATGATAAAGGTTGAAGAAATACTTTTACATCAGTCAGCTCCTAATTTAAAGGAAGCCGGTGCTCTCCGTCCTTAGCAGTAGGCATGTAATGGAAACAAAAGGTGCTGAGCTGAAGAATTTCTCATAAGTTGTCAGTTGGAGTCTGCAGGACCTTACCTGGAGAAGAAAGCTTTTAGGAGACATCTACCATGTTTGGATCATTTTCTCCAGCAGCATCTTAGCTACCTGGTAGGAACAGCACTAGTTCAAAACCTGGTCAAAGCTGAACTCAGTGGTTCTACAGCCAACAGTGATCCACACCGTTCCTCTGCCAAAGAGACCAAAGACAAACTTTACTCTTGTTTTAACCTTCAGAACCAGTTTATATTGGATCCTGCCAGAAAACTGCAGAATTTGAGAATTTAAACCTTGACTGAATATTTCCTCTGATTAGAGATTCCTGAAAATGCTGTTTGTGAAGCCTTCAGTGTTTGTAAAGTTAAAAATCTAATCCTGTGTTGTTATACCTGCTCCAAATAGGTCATTTATTAAAGTAATAAAAAGACGTTTAATGAAAGAGATGGTGGTTAGGTTTGGACTGAACCTCATTAAGTTAATTATTTATTAGAATAAAAGCTGAAAATATGAACATTAACATTTAAATGTGTTTTCAGCATTGTTGCCAAATGCTGCATCAAGTTAAGTTATTCATGAACATCCAACTGTGGCGCAGTAATATTCCTGCTGACAGAATTTAGTTCCTGAAATGATCTGTGACCCGGTAATTTGCCAGGGTTCTGCAGACTGGGGACCAGAATAAGAAATCATCAGCTTGTGGCTGTGCTGCTATATTCAGTTAACTGGTTGTATTCCAGTGACTCATGGTTACTGAATCCCCAACAACTTAGTTTCCAGGGAGACGTCTGTAAACACCAGGAACATGTGATCCATCTAGTGGTTCCTACAGTTTGTAACTGTAACGATCTCGTCTCCAGGTCCACGTGAAGAGTGAGAGCCTCGCTGTTAAGATCTCCCAAGAAATCAACTACGCCAAGAGTCTGTACTGCGAGCAGCAGCTGATGCTACCGGCTGATGAGAACGAGGAGTTTCTGCTGCTCGAGTTCTGATGCAGACTTTTTCCTTCTGGGTCCGTAAAGCTTCTCTTAAGTTCCGAAGAGACTGCAGGGTTGGACACCTGTGCTGACCGTGTTTGAGCTGCTGCGAATGTAAAACACACCTGTGACCTGACGTCGTACCGAGCACTTTCAGATTCATGAACTATAAAAACCAAGTCAACCACTATTTGTTCTGGATCTTTATCAACACACAGAACTGTAAATATGTCTACATAGAAGCACTATAAACTGTATATATGTTGTGATAATAAAGATAGGATATTAACAAGAAGCTGACCATCTAAACTCTAACAAACTGCTTTTAGATGTGTGTAGAAGTCTATTAGAGAACATGAAGGTGGTGAGACCTGCAGGCTGGATCCCATCTTTGATTTTTACTCTCACAGACCTCCATCTTTTATCCACCAAGGTTTTTAACGAGTTTTAATAAGCACATATCAAAGTGTTGCTGTCGGCCGAGGTCCCAGTGGAACCAGAGGGCAGGAATATCCAAGAAGAAAGAACTCTATCTGCGATTCTGCAGCCAACCGCAGCACTCAGTGTTTCCGGTCTCTTATTCTTATTCGTCTAAACTGCTGCACAAGATGTTTGCTTCGTTTCTGGAGGGGTGGGTGGGGTGAGCTTTACTTCAGAGGATTTGCTGCAGGGTCATGGTCCCTCCACACACACGTGATTGTTCACATTTAAGGAGGAAATCAGTACTTCTCTTTATGTTGCAGTGCTCTGATTAGCTCTGGTGACAGAACCTTTGAAAGCTGCTGTTTTTTAAGTTCTGATATATTGTGAATGCAAATGTTATATGGAGAATTATGCACCTCCAGACTGATGAAGATTATTGTAGGCAGGCCACTTACCATTTTAAAATGACCTTTTAATATTTTTGCAATAAAACATTTAAGTAAATTTGTGTCGTTTAAAAAAAGTGAAGCACATTTTATTATAGTCCCAATGGAAGAATGATTCAGTTTCAGGATCTGAACCAGGAATCCTGGAAAAGTGACCAAAGATGAGATGGTCACGCTGTGACCCAGTGTGTAAACCTGTCTGTTCACATCCTCCCACAGGAGCAGGATCTGGCCTGGGGTGGGCTCCTCAGCTCATACGCTGCTGGTACCAACATTAACTACACTAAAGCATGTGGATCCTGCAGCTTCTGTGTCTGATGACTCAGGGTGAGCCTCCAGTTCTGAGGTCTGGGTCTGATGGAGGTTAGGCTTCTACCAGGAGATCCTCGCAGGGCAGCTTGTGTTCTGTTGGAGCCGCAGAGCTCAGGTCATGTCAGCTCCCAGGTGAATCTCAGCTGCAGCAACAGGATGTTTAATGTGAGGAGGTGCTGACTGGCTACGTTGATAGCTGCACACAAACAAGTAGAGATAAAGGTCATGCAGCAGCTTCCTGTTGGACAATCAGTTAAAATAGATGTTAGACTTTTTACTCTAAAATTTAAACACTGTTACCTTTAGAAAGTCGTCTAAATTTCCTTTCAAAGCTCGGAAATTTCATTTACTCATGTTATATTTGTAAATCTGATATCCAGCATTGGCTAAAACCTGTTTTCATTAACAGTTATGATGATTACTCTGTGAAAGGTGTTAACACTGGGTCAAAAAGAGAAGTTTACCAAGTTAAAATTAACTTGCCTAAGCTACTAACCTTAGTTAACTTTACCTAGGATTTAAATGGAGCTGCACAGTGTGTGAAATCACAGCATCACGCTGTCGTCGTGTGCCACATTACTTGGATGCAACAATATTTCAAGAGTTATGCATAAAACAATAAAACATTTGATCAAATGGATGAACTTTCACTGGCTTTAATTCCTAAATCTGTTGTATGTTTACTGTTCTAGACCATAAAGCAATCGCATGTTTCCCTAATATGCAGATTTAAGTCAGATTTTAAAAAATGTTAAAAACCCCTAAAGTTTATAGAAACTCTGTCAATGCTGCCTTCAAACCACTAAAATCCAAACTAAAGCAAGTCCCACTTTTCTCTGCTTGTACTGAACTCTGTCTTATAGATACTGCTGAAACAGACCAAATTTAGATTATTCTTATTAATCTTTTTATTAACAAACACTCATGATTGTTTAAAGAAACCAACCTGCAGCTCAGCACATTCTGAAGCCAGTTAGGTTCTGGAGTTTTCATGAGGACAACCAGGACTGACAAAATCATGAATAAATACTGAGTCCCAAGTTAGGAAAAAGTTCAATTAAAAGCCTGATTTAAACCTAATTTCAGATCAAAAATTTCTCAAAACTGATTATTTCTCTCCATCTTTTCTGTTGAATTTGTTTCATTGTTTAATTTTAACAGTCCTGCTCCATCAGAACTTTAATACTGATCATTAATTAGTACCATGGGAAATAACCAGAAATCAGCAGAATCTGCCTCTGAATGAACCTACCAATGAAATGTTCTCTTCCTTTCTTCAGTCGTGGGTTTTCTGTAACACAAAGTAAAACCAGTTTGTGTCCAGTCCAGTCCAGTTCTGAGCAGTGCTTCTGAGCAATTGCTGAACGGCCACATGGAGAGGTACTCACCAAACACGATGAGGCGGGTGTGAGTGTCTGTGGAGCCCAGAGGATTCTGAGCTGTGCAGCGGAACATGGATCCGTTCAGCTCAGCATGGACCCGCTCCAGCACCAGCTCCCTCCCATCATGCTTCTCACTGCCATCCAGCAAATTCCCACCAACCCTAGTCCAGGTGAACAAGGGCTCAGGGAAGACCTTGGTCTGTGGGCACATATGAGTGCAGATGTTACTGTGTCCTGGAAGCTTCAACACTGTTCTGCTCCAACAATCACAAAGGTACTGATCCACATTTGGTTACAGCTGCAAACAGAAATGTATTTATATGGAAGGGAAACTTGGTGTTCAAATCGTTTACAACTAAAAATTAAAAACTGTGGTAGACAAATGTATTCAACACCCTTTACTCTAATGTCCTAAATAAAAAATGGTGCAGCTGAGTCAGAAATGTAATTCCAGCGAAAGACATTAATGTTCATCGCATCAACGTGACAAAATGTTGAAAAGTAATGAAAGACACTATAAATTATTCCAAAACCCAATTTCTAATGTACATTTGGACCAAGTTGATGGTTAATTCAGTATAGTCAAATCATCAGCAGGGGTGAAGCTGTGAAAAGGTCCATCTGAGCTCCATCCATCCATAAAACAGAAGGGTTGCTGAACAAGACTAACAGCTGTGCTAAAACCAGTGCCTTCTTGTGTTCACCATGGTTACCTCCACAGAAATGTGAGCAGCAATCATCACTTGCATCAAAATGGCCTCACATGCAGAAAGCTGCTGCTGAGACCGTTTTCTGGATCCTCAGAGAACCTCAAGCTGGGAGCGTCAGTCGCAAAGAAGAAGGCTTCAGGATCTCCAAGAAGGTCCAGCAAACTCCAGGATTGTCCTTTTTGTTATTTTCATTTATATTTTCCTTGACGTCTCCTCTGTCCTGATATTATTAAAGTGCCTCTTCAACCACACCAGTTCAGTTGTTTTATATGTTGTAATACATTGTTTTCTTGACTGGACAAATCATTGACAGAAAGCTGCAGGCATGTCAGACACACTGGTTTATATTGTGACTTATTGTTTAAACAGCCTGTGTGTCAGAAACTCACAGCAGAAGGTCCCAGCTGGAAGCCCTGGACAGACATTCGCACCGTGTCTCCCACTTTGGCCTTACTGGGTTTGGTGAAAAGCTTGGGTCCTCTGGGAGCAGCTGGGAAGAAAAGCAGAGGACCACACTAAAATATTTTACCCCAAGGTAGCAAAGCTTAAACTGTCAGGTTGTCATGTAAATAACATGCTTAGCAGAATATGTTTATGACCTGAACATGTAATGTAATGTAATCACAGTTTAGATCAGTGTTGTTGTGAAGACTGTGCTGCATCACCAGGATAAATGTTTCTTTTTGAATTAATTTATTTTCTCCTTATCATCATTATCATTGTTGTCTGCATTGAAGAAGGTGCTGCTCTGGTCTCTGAAGCTCTTGATTTAATGGTCAGTCTACTGGACCTATGGTCAAAGAAATGGATGATGGCTGAACGGAGGAGGTTTCAGACATAAGTAACCAGAACATGCTGGACTCTGCCTTCAGGTGAAGGGCGAAGCTCTGAGTCGAACGGCTCCTCCTTCACATAGAAAGGAGTCAGCTGAGCTGGTTGGGGTATCTGACTGGATTAACTCTTGGATCGCTCCTTTCCAAGGTTTTGGATGCATCCCACTTGAAGGAGACCGTTGCAAAACCGAGAACTTGCTGAGGGGATTCCTGCTGCACCCCTTCTGGCTTAGCAACACCCTGTCCCTCCCCGGGATGAACCGGAAGGTGAAGTCCTGGTTTTCCTTCTGAACATCCTACCTCCAAAACCTGATCTCAGGTAAATAAACAATGATTGAATGATTGGTTATTTTATTATAATGTTTAATCTTTTTCTCTGATTGCACTTTGGTATCCCCTGCTCAATAATCAATATAAAAGCCTTTATAAGTCATGTTGGAAAAGTTAAAATCTAAATCTGCCAGGAATATGAAAAAAATAGTTGAATTATTAATGGAAACACCAGAAATATCCTACAGAACAATTAAAACAGCTGCTTTATATGTGCTGCACATGTTCAGTGAATTAAAATGTCTCCCTGCCCTTAATAAAATCATTTTGCTGTTTGCTCATTAATGGTTTCCTTTTTAAAAACACTAACCGCAGTAATCCTTCGCCTAAACTGGGCTTGGATTCGACAATCCAAGCCCAGTTTGAATGACTCATCATAAACACAACCTTCTGTACTCATTAGATACAAAGGTCAAAGTTGATCAAACACCGAACTCTGACAGAGCGTTAAATCCCAACACTTTTTATACGAAGGGGTTAGTGCGTCCAAAAGCATAGATATCGCCTGAACTTTTCACATTTTATCTCTGACCACAAACCTTAGTGTGAGTAAGTGAGATTTTATGTGAAAGACCACAACTGTAAAGCAGTAACAAAAGGATATATGGTTTTCTAGAGAAGCAGCCAAGAGGCACATTGTAACTCTGGAGGAGCTGCAGAGATCCACAGCTACCCCACAAATCTGGTATTCATGGAAGAGAGACAAGAAGAAGCTGTAAGAAGTCCTGTTTGGTCCCAGCCATGTTGGTGTCTGCTCAAAATGACAAAAATAAAACTTTTTGGCCTACATGAAAACTTCTATTTGTAAAGAAAAAATAAAACTGGACATCACCTTGAACACACACCACCCCCACAGTATAACATGGCAGTGGCAGCATCATGCTGTGTAGATGCTTTTCTTTAGCATGTTGGAGAAGCTGGTCGGAGTCTATGGGGAGATGGATGGAGCTGAATCAAGGATAATTCTGGACCACAACCTGTTAGAGGTTGCAAAAACACCGGTGTAAGAGATTCACCCCCCAGCAGGACATCGACCTTAAACACATGACCAGAGGCATATTCATGTGTTAGATTGGCCCAGTCGAAGTTCAAACCAAATCCAATAAAAAATCTGTGGCAAGGATTCTTGTTCTCCATCTAATCTGACTGAGTCTGAACTTTTCAGTCTTTAGAAGCACAAAGCTAGAAGGGACATACTCCAAAAGACTTGCAGCAGAAATAGTTGGGTCAGTTTTCATGACCAAGGGGGACTGAAAACGACTGCATGCTAGTCTTTCAGATGCTCTGTATTGACTTATTACATCAAGTCCATGAAAAATACATAAAATGTGTGGTTGTTATGTGAAAAAAGATTTTAACAGGTGAACAGAGCTTTGGTAATGAGTCAGGAACTCACTGAGTGTGACCTCGGCCTGCATGGGCATGGACAGAGCTGGGTGGTTGACCTCACAGCTGAACAGGGCTTCATTATCCAGCTGTGGGTTGAGGTTCCAGGTCAGCATGGCTCTCACTTCCATGGTGCCGTCACCCGCCACCTGCTGCCGGTGCTGGAAGTAGTAGAGCGGGTCACTGCTCTGGACCCAGCGGGGAAACTCCCGGCTCACCACCGTTTCAGGGATCACCTCTGTGGTTGATTCAAGCTTCAACCTGGATCCTTCCTTTATGCCTTGTTCAAAGGTGTCCATCTCATTTTGTCTAAGCTGGGTCAGCTCCACCCCTTGATTCTGCAGGGACAGTGACTTCTGGATTTTGGTGTCATCAAGGTCTCCCCTGGGAAGAACCTGGTTCCCACTCCGGTTTTTGTTGTGACTGGAGCCTTTACTGTTGTATCCCACCAAGGAGGAAGACCGAGCTGTTGGAAACACATCAATAAGCTCACCATCCCTCTTGAAGTAAACCTGAAAAGCAAAAGCAAAAGCTGAGTCATGCCATCACAAATTAAAATGACTAGAAATAAATACCACGTTTGCAGATGACTTTGTAATCTCTGGTGAAAGTGGGGAGCAGGTGGAGGAGAACTTGGAGAGCTGGAGGTTTGCCTTAGAGAGAAGAGGATTGAAGCAAGACTGAAAATGTGTGTGAATGAGGGTGAGGCAGGTGAAAAGGTGAAGCTGGAAGGATCCAATAAGACCTGCTATGATCCATGGTTTGGAGACACTGGTGCCATCTAAGAGACTTAGCTGGAGGTGGTAGAATTGGAGATGCTGAAATGACCAGGATGGACTAGATTAGAAATAAGTAGATCAGTGGAACAGCTAAGGATGGACAGCTTGGAGATAAAGTTAGAGAGGCAAGGCTGAGATGGTTTGGACATGTTCTGACAAGAGATAGAGAATATAACTGCTGGGCAGGAGGAAAAGATACTCATGGATAAGGGGGACATGGAGATGGTTGGTGTAAGAGGCCAGGGTGGGGTAAAATGGAGGCAGGTGATTCACTGTGGTGACCCCTGAGGGGAGCAGCAGAAAGAAGAAAGAATTAAATAGTAGAACCCATGCTACGGATTTAGCTCCACCTACTTTTGAACGTTACATCTAAAAATTATTAATCACAATAACCATGTTTAAAAAATCCTGAATTAGACAGATAGATTCTGTTGTCAGATGTCCTTTTATGCCCATACAGCCAATTAACAGCAACAAGTCAGAAGAAATATGACAAATAGACAAACATGCCTCCCATGAACCAGCAGCTTGAAGAACCACCTTTAGAAGCGATGACTGTCAGTAGCTGTTTTCTGTCTATCAGTCTCTCACATCACTGTGAATGAACTTTGGTCTGCTCTTCTTTCCAATGTTGCTTCAGTTCATCAAGGCTTACAGCTATTTGTTTCCGCTCAGCCCTCCTATGGTTCCGCCACAGCATTTCAATCAGCTTGAGGTCTGGTCATGACTGGGCCGCTGCGACACCTTAATCATTTTTGTTTTCAGCCATTCTGCTGTGTTTGGCATCATTATCTGAACCTTCATCCATCAGACAGATTGTCTCACATTGGACTCTAAAATACTTTCTGTGCCACTGGATTTTATTTGATCACAAATGCAGCTGTTTACTAATCCTCCGGTATTAATGCTAAATACTTTGGCAAAGAGGTCGTTCAGTGTACAGATTTCAAACTTTTTATCTGCTTCAGGCTGCATTTCTCTGTGTGTGTGTGTTTGTTTCATATCAAATCCAGCAGTGAACTCATTATTAATTCAATTCAATTCAGTTTATTTATATAGCGCCAATTCACAACACATGTCGTCTCAAGGCACTTCACAAAAGTCAGGTACATACATTCCAATTAATCTTAATCATTGAACAGTGCAGCCAGATTCTGTTATTTATTCAAAGTGGATAAAAAGTTTTTCTATCTAAGGAAAGGAAACCCAGCAGATTGCATCCAGTCAGTGACTTGCAGCATTCACTCCTCCCGGATGAGCATGTAGAGACAGTGGACAGTCACTGGCGTTGACTTTGCAGCAATCCCTCATACTGAGCATGCATGTAGCGACAGTGGAGAGGAAAAAACTCCCTTTTAACAGGAAGAAACCTCCAGCAGAACCAGGCTCAGTGTGAGCGGCCATCTGCCACGACCGACTGGGGGTTAGAGAGAACAGAGCAGAGACACAAAGAGAACAAAGAAGCACTGATCCAGGAGTACTTTCTATGGGAAGGAAAAGTAAATGTTAATGGATGTAGCTCCTTTAGTCGTTTCACCTAGAAAGAAAGAACAGATAAACTCTTAGCCAGCCTTCAAGTCTAGAGTCTGAAGAGAGCACAGAGAGTTAGTCACAGTAGAAGCTCAGCCAGTAGCCATGTCCAGGAGAGAGAAAGGGTTAAACACTGAAAGACAGGGCCATGTGGACCATCGGTAGAGGGTGAGCACCAAGCTGTCGCCAGCAGAAGCTTGGACGATGCCCCTCTCCAGAAAGGTGTTACAGGTAGACACAGAGTCAGGCCAGGTGTAGCTCCCAGGAAGAGAAAAGAGAGAGAACAAAGTCAAAAGCCGAGATAACAGCAAACAATACAAAACTGAAGAGCAGCGTGAGAAAGCAGCGAAGAGGGCGAAAGTGGTCATGATGTCCTCCAGCAGCCTAAGCCTATAGCAGCATAACTACAGAGATAGCTCAGGATAACCTAAGCCACTCTAACTATAAGCTTTATCAAAAAGGAAAGCTTTAAACCTAGCCTTAAAAGTAGACAGTTTGTCCATCTAGAGCCCACTGATGGTCATTGTTATACTAAAAACCACAACGATTGGGATACCTCTCTCTGTCAGATTGACCATAACCATTGGAAAAGAGAGGGGGTCATACAGGTAGCAGAAATGGAGGGTGTGTTTGCACCTCAACCATAACTGAGCCGGTTTAGGCTAAATCTGACTCCCCCTTACTCCATCCAACAAGGGGAGAAAAAGACGGAGCTAAAATAAGGAAGATAGCTCAGGATAACCTAAGCCACTCTAACTATAAGCTTTATCAAAAAGGAAAGTTTTAAGCCTAGCCTTAAAAGTAGACAGGGTGTCCGCCTCACTTATATTATAATGCAATAAAAATGCCAGCACCCTCTTTTGCTCTGTTACACTTTTTATTTATTTCCCAGAGATATTTCCACAGTTATACATAGATGGCAAACTGGATTTTTTGGGATTCAAGCACAGACCCACATAAGAATATCTGGAGCTGAGCCCTTCGAGACAGAGATAACAAGCAAACGGATCTGTCTTACCAGGGGAGCCGGTTTTGCTCCAGTAACAATGCAAACCAGAGTGAAGTTCTTGGCCTCGTAGCGGCTGAATGGAGCTGGGCTGTTGGCTGCTGCGACAGAAATAGACTTGGGGGGAACTGAAGAGAGAGCACAAAGACACAGAGCCATTTGGACACTGGAAAGGATTATTATTCCTAAATTATAGGCTTAGGGGAAAGATGAGACTGCTATGTTTTTTTAAGTGAAAACATTTTTATTTTTTTATTTTAGCAATTAGTATGGCTTTTATTCATAGTTATTATGCTATTATCATTGTAGTCATCTAATCACTTAATTGTTTACAGCCTAGAACAATAATCAAGAAACAAAGTTACAGTAATTTGTAATCAGATGTTCGAAGTCGGAAAAATAATCTAGAACAGAGTTGAGGGTTTCTCCCCATCCCTGTAGCTCAGGTTCCAGTACGGCTACCACCAGTTTAACAGCTACTGAATCTCTAACGTCTCTATTTGTGAACTTCTCTGTAGAGAAGTGATAATGTTCTATGGAAAACAGTGAATCTCCCTTTTTTTGCTGCAGGTTTATTAAACAAGTCTTACACAGAACCTTGGCTTCAAGAGAAGGAAGAACACAAAGGAATGGGTGAGAACTCAACAATGTTCATGCCAAGGTCATGACAGACAGCTCCTGAAGAGTCGAGAACTCGATCATCGAAATGACCAGGGGTGCAGATGAAGTTGAAGCATGAAGTTTCTCAGGTAAGTGTCTGTTTTTAAGGAGGTTTTTAATTCAGTAGTAAAAACTGTTTGTTGACATCCATGAATCGTGTAAATGAAAAACAAAATCAAATCTCTCCCTCTCCAAACGTTCCTCCTGCGTGTTTGTTTGTTGTTCAGTTTTGCTTTATTAGTGTCTGAGCCAAATGAATGAGACACTGTTTGACTGAAGCTGCTGTTTAGGGTGTGGCAGTAGCTTACAGGGAGTTTTTAAGATCAAAGAAATACAAAATAATAAATTCTAATAGCTACAGTACTGTAGTCCTCTTAAACACTTATTAGTAAAATATACTTTTAACTGCTTCCATTCACTGCTGCTTTGTTTTACACAATCGTTGCACAGCTCTGATTGTGTTCTGGTCACATAGCTATTTGGATAAACAGGAGTGCCAATGCACACCAGGGTACAGAAGACTAACAATGGTGGTCAAAGCTGGAGCAGGAATTACAACGTCTGCCTAAAGAGCTTTTAAATCCCAGGGTAGGGTGCTGGTATTTCGGGTGTCCAAGCTGCTGCTTCACAGACAACATTTCTCCTGACTTTCTCCTCCTCACTGGACAAATTCAGATAAATCTTCAGCGAATGAGCTCAAATTCAAGCTGTAGACCTTATCACTACTTTCGTCTTGCGTGGCCATTGTGTTCTGCACTGATGCTGGAGTCTAGTGTTCAATACTGAAACGCCACCGTCCTTCAGCACATTTAGCTGCATGATCAGTTTCTTTCTTTTAAGCTTTCTCATATGTTTCATAACTTGGACATGAATATAGGCACACCTGTCATAAGCTAAAAGTCCAAACACACTTAGACATAAAAATCTGTACAAATAACAAATTATGCTGTTTAGGTTGGATGTGATGTCATTCCCACACCCAGTTACTTGATGGGACGTACACGTTCCTCCTTGCTGTAGTGATCTTCTGACGTTGCTTGGAAACCAAACCTTTTTACTAAAATTGAACTGCATACATTAAATGTAACAAATTGTTGTTTGCAAGAAATTGTAATTGTTTTCTGCAATATTAACCATTTAAAAAAATGACTAAAAATGTATGACGAAAAGGATGAAATTAATACAAACCAATAACAGTAAGAGTGATGCTGCCAGAGGCTACAATCAGCTTCTCTCTGGAACCTTTGTTGTAGATGCCCACATGGCACTCATACAGACCATCATCCTCCTGCTGGACCTCTGGAAGTCTAAATACAGGCAAAGTCACAAAAACAAAAAAGATATTCCAAAGGATCATAACTTCTGTTGTCATTGGACCAAACCTGAACTCTTTTTGGTCCTTCAAACAAACAGCGTATTCTGACACAGAACGGTGACTGCATCCTAAGCTTAATCAGTTTTCTATTGTATTAAACCATAAGTAATATTGCAGCCTGTCTTACCGTACTGTTGAGTGGTAAACCAGTTCCTCTCGTTTCCTCTCGTCTTCCATGTTGGAGAAACTTGTGTTGTATACAGAATCATAGGTGAAAATCTTTTGCTTGGCGTTGCCTCCTTCAGTTACCTGCAATGTAAACCAGTCTAGAAGAACATTGCACCAATAAACACATGCTGACTAAAAGGTATAAATGCGGAGTAAAATTCAGTTAAAACAGTTACTTTGTTTTCTGTCATGATGAAGCAAGTAAACTATTGTAACTGTTCCTTGGTACATTTAGCAGTAAGTGAAGAGCAGCAAGTATTTTAATGAGTTTTATGATCTGGAGGCTTTTTACCATTTTATTTATGTGTGAGCTGACAGTGTATTGATTACTAATGTGTTTAAATATGGTTCTGATCTAAAGATCATTTATTTAATCAGAATATTATTAATAATTTGGTCAATAGTGAATGCTTCGGGATAAAAAGTCCATGGACATGAACTGCTACGAATTACGTTCAAGGGTCACAAAGACTTGAACATGTCTGATGCAACTACACATAAATGTTGCACGGTGGATCTCACTTGTGTTTAACCAAAGAGGAAGGTATTCTTGCCTTTTGTTGCACTATAGTCATATTTTACTTATTTAATTTTATCAAACTACAAAACAAATTAGTAAAAATACTTTTGGTGGCAAAAGGGAGAATTTTAAAGCGAGGTAGATGGACATTAATGGGTGATCAATGTAAATATTAAAGCAGCATTTTCCAGATTAGTTTCATCATTTTTCCAGATTAGTTTCATCATTTTCAGGAATCAAAATGACTAAGCTTTCTCCTGAGCTTTTATTAACTGTTAGCATGTTAATCACTTTTACATGAAGTCCAAAGTACTGAAACCAACTTATCCTTAATGCTCACCTGAAACCATGCGATTTCGCGCAGGATACCATCTGTTTGGAAGTTACACTTTAGCGTGATCATGTCTCCGATGACGACCGGGGGGAGAGGGTCCATGGAAACAATCAAATAACCTGCAAATCAGACCAGGAAAGGATCAGTGGCTGCACTTGTTTATATCACACACAGGTGATGCACAAATGGGTGGAGAATCAACTGTTTGGAAAAGAAGCTGATTTTATATCATATAAATAGGATAGAGAGTGACATTCAGTCACCCTGTAGTCCAACACCTTCATGTCAGCATGTCTATCCCTGGACAACTAACATAACTTAAAGGTCCAGAAGACAGAAGTGGCTGACCTTTGCCTGTCTTTAAATCACATTCTGCACTCTGCTGATGCCTGGAAATGCCAGGAAAATCTGTTTCCACAGATTGCAGCAGAACTCCTGCAGGAGGTGGACCCACTCTCACCCAGTGGATGACATCCACTTAAACAGCCTGGACAGAAGTCTGTTTTTTGTTAGGAGTTAATATTCAACGCCACACTCCAGCCTGTGCTCGGGAAGAAAGGGCACCTTGAAGAGCAACACCACGGAACTGCTGGAACGACTGTGTCACCACAGCCTGCCTCACCTCCACACTGGCCTCAACAGCATGACGTTACTGTGGCTGCAGATTATTTCTCTCCCATGTTTTTCCTCTTAATCCTCCCTAGAGCTTTTCATCCAAAGAGCCAGGCATTGCCCATCTCTGGCCTCTCCAGACGCACAAACAATGCGGAAGAAAGATTAACATATATCTAAATGAGGTCAAAAAGCAAAGAGTTCTCAGTAACCTGCAAACAACTGATTTACTGATAAAAACCTTATTTGGGAATTGGAAAATGAACTTTGCGTAAACATATTAGAAATTGATATGACTGTATGATGAGAGCTTTAGATTGTCTGTGGACGTTTCTTGCTTTTGTCCTAATTTACGCAGGAAAAGATAAGCTTCTGTGAAAAAAGATGTCTGTAAAGTATTCAATCTTCCATGATTTGTAGTGCCCTGCAAAAGTATGCACACCTTTTGAATGTTTTCATTTCGAGTTGTGTTACAAACACAAACTTCTGAGTATTGTAAATGGATTTCAGGTGCTCACACATTGTAGTGCATTATTGTAGTGTATATAGAATTTCACATCTGCTCATGTGGGAGAATCTGTTGATGGAACAACCGTTGGTTATGCCCTCCACAAATCAGGTCTTTATGGAAGAATGGCATGAGGAAAACCAATAGAAGTTGCATTTGGCCCTTTCTACTAGTCGTATAGGGGACACAGCAAACGTGGGGATACAGGTGCTCTGGCAGTCACACTTAACACACCATCACCAGACCGAAACATAGTGGTGGTAGGTTCTTGCCTGGGGTGGGGGCGTATGGGGAATCTAGTAAGGGCTGATGGGAAGATGGATGAAGCTGAATCCAGAACAATCCTGGAAGAACATCTGTAAGAGGCTGCAGAAGAATGGAGTCTGTGCTGGAAGTTCACCTTCCAGCAGGACCACGACCCTAAACATACAGCTAGAGCTACAATAGATGGTTTTGATTGAAGCATGTTCATGTATTAGAATGGTCTAGTCAAAGTCCAGACCTAAATCCCACTGAGAGTCTGTTATAAGAGTTGAAAACTGATGTTCACAGATGCTCTTCCATCCACCTGACAGAGCCTGAGCTCTTTTGCAAAGAAGAATGGGCAAAACTGTTAGATGTATAAAGCTGGTGGAGACAGACTCCAAAAGACTTGCAGCTGTGATTGCAGTGACAGAAACTAACTACAATGTATTGGCTCAGTATATGCTGAATAAACATTCCTGCTACACTTTTCAGATTTTCCTTCCACTTCACAATTAAACACTTTGTGTTAGTCTCTTACATATAATCCTAATAAAATGCAAAATGGTAACAGATCAAGAGGTATGGATGTTTTGTGTGGCACTATATGTTGATTTTGTGAAGAAGATTGGCCTGTAGGGCAGCTATGCTTTTTTCTCATATGTGGCACCAGTGATCTTACCAGACAAGAGCCTTCAGCAGCATTGGTTGAGTGAAGTTCACTTATCTTACTCCCGCTCATCATGCAAGCAGTAGATTTAACAAGTTAAGCCACCTTCCGGTTAAAAATCATCCCTACCACAGTAATACATCAGCTGGTGGGAGGTTAGAATCCATACACCTTTTTATTTATTTATATATGTGTATATTTGTACATTGTAAATATGTATATTCTGTAATACAATAACAAAAACCAAAGAGCAAAGTGTACCGGAGTCAAACTCCTTGTTTCTATGTACAAACTTGGCAATAAAGCTGATTCTGATTCTAAATCTGATTCTGATCCATCCACCCATTCGTAGCATACCTAACAATAGCAACAAATTCATATACACTCACCGGCCACTTTATTAGGTACACCTGTCCAACTGCACGTTAACGCAAATTTCTTATCAGCCAATCACATAGCAGCAGCTCAATGCATTTAGGCATGTAGACATGGTCAAGACGATCTGCTGCAGTTCAAATTGAGCATCAGAATGGGCAAGAAAGGTGATTTAAGTGACTTTGAACGTGGCATGGTTGTTGGTGCCAGACGGGCTGGTCTGAGTATTTCAGAAACTGCTGATCTACTGGGATTTTCACGCACTACCATCTCCAGGGTTTACAGAGAACGGTCCGAAAAAGAGAAGATATCCAGTGAGCTGCAGTTCTGTAGGTGCAAATGCCTTGTTGATGCCAGAAGTCAGAGGAGAATGGCAAGACTGGTTCAAGCTGGTATAAAGGCAACAGTAACTCAAATAACCACTTGTTACAACCAAGGCACGCAGAAGAGCATCTCTGAACACACAACACATCGAACCTTGAGGTGGATGGGCTACAGCAGCAGGAGACCACGCCGGGTGCCTCTCCTGTCAGCTAAGAACAGGAAACTGAGGCTACAATTCACACAGGCTCACCAAAATTGGACAATAGAAGATTAGAACAACGTTGCCTGGTCTGATGAGTCTCGGTTTCTGCTGCGACATTCGGATGGTAGGGTCAGAATTTGGCTTTCAACATGAAAGCATGGATCCATCCTGCCTTGTATCAACAGTTCAGGCTGGTGGTGGTGGTGTAATGGTGTGGGGGATATTTTCTTGGCACACTTTGGGCCCCTTAGTACCTATTGAGCATCGTGTCAAAGCCACAGCCTACTTGAGTATTGTTGCTGACCATGTCCGTCGCTTTATGACCACAGTGTACCCGTCTTCTGATGGTTACTTCCATCAGGATAACGCGCCATGTCATGAAGCACGAATCATCTCAGACTGGTTTCTTGAACATGACAATGAGTTCACTGGACTCAAATGGCCTCCAGTCACCAGATCTCAATCCAATAGAGCACCTTTGGGATGTGGTGGAACGGGAGATTCACATCATGGATGTGCAGCCGACAAATCTGCAGCATCTGTGTGATGCTATCATGTCAATATGGACCAAACTCTCTGAGGAATGTTTCCAGTACCTTGTTGAATCTATACCACGAAGGATTAAGGCAGTTCTGAAGGCAAAAGGGTGTCCAACCCGGTACTAGCAAGGTGTACCTAATAAAGTGGCCGGTGAGTTTATACGACATGACAAAAAATACCTAAACCGCACAGAAGCAATAAAATTGTTGCCCTGAACGTGTCTCAAACTGTTATTCTGACCAGTCTGTTTCAAGCAGCCTCTAATGCTGGTATGAAATCTCCTTGTGCTGTACATTCCCACTGTAGAATAACACAGCTGAAAGCCTGCACTTCAAACCTTTGGTGAACCTTGCATGCTTGGTTTTTCTTTTAGGGGGCATAGACCCTGAAACAAGGACAAACACTGAGTCTGTGTTGGGTTTCATCTCTGCTTCAGTTAGAGAGGTTCAGGTATCAGGTAACTTATTCCTGGGTAGGAGCAGGATGGAGCAGTAGATGGATGGACAGATCAGGGCCTCATCTGCAGTAACAGGATTGTTTCTCCAGGTTAGTCCTTCTATGTTCTCACTCAAGGTGGTGATGTATGAAGCATGAGTGAAATAACTAAATCCTGGATATGAGTGGCTGAAATGAGCTTTTTCTGTAGGTTGGCTGTGCTCTGCATTAGAGGTAACGTGAGGAGGTCCGTCATCCAGAGAGAGCATGGAGTAGGGCTGCTGTTAGTTAAGGTAGTCGGGGCATCTCATTAGAAGGCTTCCTGGGTACTGCCTTATTTGGGGCATACTGGTGAGGCGGTAAGGACAACTGGGTCAGACCCAGAAGTCACTGGAAAAATCATGTTACATGCATCCCTTCTGGCTTGAGAACACTGAGATTTTCTATAAGGTTCTGGATAGTGATAGTGACACCAGAGAGAAGGGTCTGGGTTTTTCTGTTGAACCGGTTACGTCTGCAATGTGATCTCTGTTAAACTAAAAAAACATGAGTGGATGAACTGACATTTGCAGGCTGGGCTTGGTTCCGACTCAGAATATCTTTCCTGATGTTGTCAGTGCAGACTGGGTCAGCGCTCTCTATATATGTCAGGGGTAAGACTCAGGCTGGCTAAGCTGTTCTGTTTTCTAGGAGTCTCAGAAAGATTCATAACCAATCCAAACTGTAGGCAGAAGTGTCCAAGATCATGGACAGAAAATCTGGGAATTCTGCTTGGGGATTAACATCCATGCACGTTGTGCTTTGAACAGCAACAAGCATTTAATCACTTGAAAGTACAGATTACCATAAGCAATATGGCCCAGAGTCAGACAATGGGCTCTTTTATCCCCAAAGGAACATCTCCAAACAGCGTTAGGTAACGCACTAAATAACAGTTCTGGTCTCCACACGAGCCCCGACAATAAGTCTGGCAGCTAAAGTTAGAATAACTTAAACGCCAACATCTTTATCTAAGCACAACAAACATTTAGACGCGGATTTAAATTATTGCTGTGATGCACACGTTTGTGAATGTTTATACTCCACGTTTCTGCAAACACCTGTTATACCAAAGAATGATTGGTGTCCTTCATGTCTTAGATGTCTGTTTGTTCCAACATTCCTGATTCAAATGGTTGAAGTAACTCCTCACACTGCTCAGCAGGAGCTTTTCAATTACTCATTTATTTACCTGGGGGAATCACGCAGAAGTTGCCCACCCCTGTGCTACACATGCATGCACACCTCACAACATAGTAGGCACACTCTGTAAAGCAAGACATCTTTATGTCAGGATGTAAAAATATGCAAACTCCAAAGAAGTTGTTACCTTTTTAAACTTTAAAAGTTGTTTTTTACGTTTCCAGCTTTCTTTCTTTCTACTAAACCACATCCTAAATATTCCAAAACACCCCTTTAATTGTCCTGCTGGGCATTTGTGCTTGCTGGTTAATGAATTAAACCCATTATTAGAAATGAGATGCAGTCAGGCTTGATTAAGCTAAAATAATGAGATCATCACATCTGATGATGATGATTAAAAATAAAATAAACACCCACAGTGTCACAAGAAACACTTTTATTCAAAGTGAGTTTGAGACTAAAAAGGATGGAGCAGTTTGACTAAAAGACTTTACAAAGGAAAGAGTTGCTGGTGCTCACAGGTAGAGCATCAATCAGAGAGTTTAGTGTCCCGCACAAAGGCAAATTAAGGGATCATCAAAAGTAAAAATGATAAAACAAGACATAGCGAGCCCCCTGAGGTGGGTTGCTTTAGAACAGTTTGAGATGTTGATTGCTGTTCTTACCTTCAGTTAGATTGAGAGTTTGAGAAAGGAGGAGGATGCAGCAGAGAGAAAGAGAACGCGTCATCCTGCTGAGTGCTGCTTAGACCTACGGATGCTCCATCTGCTATCAGGGTGGTGGTTTTTTATCTCCCACTGAGGCTGCAGGGATCTGCTGAGCGGGTTTATAGTCAGAGGATTACAGCAGCTTTCTCCCCCACCCTCCTCCTCCTCTCTCTCACTTTGTCGCAGTCTGTGCCCATAACTTAATGTAAAATCATTTCACCTTAATCTATTATTAAAGCAACACTTTACAGCAAAATGCATCTCAAAGAGCTCCTGTTCTGATCCAATTACATGTGAACCAATCAATTCAATCCACCTTCAACCCAATCCAATACAGAGAGGTTCAGGATCAAATCCAATTTAATATATCCCAATTTAATCCAATTTGATGCAATGCAATCTGATCCAGTAAACTGTTAGGTTCAGACTGTGTGACAGACCCGTTTGAACGTGGCTTAATCATATCTAATTTGGAAAAGCTGTTTCAGTGTGAAGGCAGGTTTTTCTCTGCAGCTTTCCCATCCATACCCTATGCTACTACAGCTGGCGTCGTCTGTACTTGGATGTTACTTCATGATCTGCAGAAAATTTCTACAAATATGAGAGGTTTCTTATTAATAATGTTTTAAACAAGTTTCCTATAGACCTACATGGTAATTGTAGAATACGTGAATTTAAAAATCTGGCAATAGAACAATATTCACACATTTGGTTATGTTACAACCAAAAACCTCAGAGTATTTTACAGGGATATTATTTGATGGATAGACGAACTAGAACATGATTGTGAAGTGGAAGGAAAATATGACATGGTTTACATGTTTTAAAAAGAAAAGTCTAAACATGTTTGGATTGTATTTGTATTCGCCCCCTGAGTCGATACTTTGCAGAGCTATCTTTCGCTGCAGCTACAGCTGCAGGTCTGTTGTGATGTATCATCTAAAGATAATAATGTTGCCCATTTGTCTTAGTGAAACAGCTTAAACTTGATCAAATTGGATGGAGAACATCTCTAAACATTTTCAAGTCTTGCCACAGATTCTCGTTGTCCTGCTGGGAGGTGACCCTCTGCTCCATCTTCCAGTCTTCTGCAGCCTCAACGGGTTTTCTTCCATGATTGTCCTGGAGTTGTAGCTCCATCCATCTTTACATCAACTCATATCTGCCGGAGAAAAAACATTCCCACATCATGATGCTGCCACCACTGTGTTTCAGTGTGGTGATGCTGTGTTCAGGATAATTTGGTAGTATTCCCACACACATTTTGCATTTTGCATGTAGTACCAGAGCATCTTCCTTCACACATGTCTCCTAAATGACTCATGGCAAAATACAAACAAGAAAATCCTGTGGCTTTGTCTCAATAATGTCTTTTTTTTCCCCATTTTTCCATAAAGACCTGATTTGTGGAGTGCATAACTAATGGTTGTCATGTCAACAGAACATCCCACCTGAGCTTTGGACCTCTGCAGCTCCTCCACAGGCCCCTTGAATGCTTCTCTTGCTCAGCCAGTCAGTTTAGGTGGACGTCCATATCTTGGTAGGGATGCAGGTGGCCCATCCTCTCTCCGGGTTCAGCTGATGGGTTGAACAGAACTCTGTGTGATGTTCAAAGCTTGTGGTTTTGCTCTAGAAGCTAATCCTGCTTTGAACCAAACCAGAACTTTCTCCATGACCTGTCTGCTGTGTTCCTTGGTCTTCATTATGCTGTTTGTTCACTAATGTTCTCTAAAGGCCTTCACAGATCAGTTGGGTTTATACTGACATTAAATTACCTGTTTACTAATCAGGTGACATCAGAAGGTAGCTGGTTGCACTATATGTTCTTTGGAGGTATTAAAGTAAAGGGGGCTGCATACAAAATGCATGCCACACTTTTTAGGCTTTTATTTGACGTCGCTTCACATACTACTTTGTGTAGCCTGTCACTGAAAATCCAACTAAAATACCTTTAAGTTTGTGAAACTGTGAAAAAGTCAATAGGTATTAAAATGTTTGCCACGTGCTGTACAATCCAATTAATTCCAATTCAACTCTATCATGTTGACTTAAATGGAAGTCTGTTTCAATGTAAATGATGCATGCAGTCAAACCCAGATCATACAGTGTGATGCCAGTTTACAAAAACTTGTTTACAGTTTACAAAAAAGTTGGTGAGCGCCGAGCTGGGGTGGGCATACTTGTTGCCCCCATCTCGGCGCCTGTAAGTTGGGGTTCACCCCGGTGAACAAGAGGGTAGCCTCCCACCGCCTACGGGTGGGGGAATGGGTTCTGACTGTTGTTTGTGCTTATGCACCAAGCGGCAGTTCAGACTACCTACCCTTCTTGGAGTCCTTGGAGGGGGTGTTGGAGAGCGCCCCTCCGGGGGACTCCCTTGTTCTGCTGGGGGACTTCAACGCTCACGTTGGCAATGACCGTGAGACCTGGAGGGGTGTGGTTGGGAGGAATGGCCCTCCTGTTCTGAACCCGAGTGGTGTTTTGTTATTGGACTTCTGTGCTCGTCATGGATTGTCCATAACTAACAACATGTTCAAGCATAAGGGTGTCCATATGTACTCTTGACACCAGGACACTCTAGGCCGCAATTCGATGATCGACTTTGTTGTCGTGTCATCTGATCTGTGGCCGCATGTCTTGGACACTCGGGTGAAGAGGGGAGCGGAGCTTTCCACTGACTACTACCTGGTGGTGAGCTGGCTCCGATGGTGGGGGAGGATGCAGGTCAGACCTGGCAGACCCAAACGAATCTTGAGGGTCTGCTGGGAACGCCTGGTGGAGTCTCCCGTGAGGCGGAGCTTCAACTCCCACCTCAAACACATTCCGGTGGAGGTGAGGGACATTGAGTCTAAGTGGGCCATGTTTCGTACCTCCATTGCCGAGGCGGCTTACCGGAGCTGTGATCGCAAGGTTGTTTGTGCCTGTCGCGGCCGCAATCCTCGAACACGCTGGTGGACACCGGCGGTGAAGAATGCTGTCAGGCTGAAGAAGGAGTCCTATCAGGTCTTTTTGGTCTGCGGGACTGTGGAATCAGCTGATGGGTACCGGCAGTCCAAGCAGCATGCGACTCGGGTGGTTGCTGAGGCAAAAACTCGGGCATGGGAGGAGTTTGGAGAGGCCATGAAAAACGACTTCCATACAGCTTCGAGGCGATTCTGGTCCACCATCCGGCGACTCAGGGGTTGGAAGAGGTACACCACCAACTCTGTTTACAGTGGGGAGGGTGTGCTGTTGACCTCCACTCAGGACGTTGTGGGTCGGTGGGCAGAATACTTCGAAAACCTCCTCAATGTCACCGGCACATCTTCCACTGAGGAAGCAGAGCCTGGGGACCTTGGGGTGGACTCTCTAATCTATGGTGCTGAGGTCACCGAGGTGATTAAAAAGCTCCTCAGTGGTAAGGCCCCAGGGGTGGATGAGATTTTCCCAGAGTTATTTAAAGCTCTGGATGTTGTAGGGTTGTGTTGGTTAACGTGACTCTGCAGCGTCGCATGGACATCGGGGGCAGTTCCACTGGATTGTCAGACTGAGGTGGTGGTCCCCTTATTCAGATAGGGGGACCATAGAGTGTGTTCCAACTATAGGGGAGTCACACTCTTATGGCTCCTTGGTTAGGTCTATTCGGGGGTTCTGGAGAGGAGGGTCCGTCGGATAGTTGAACCTCGGATTCAGGAAGGGCAGTGTGGTTTTCGTCCTGGCCGTGGAGCACTGGACCAGCTCTACACCCTCAGCAAGGTCCTGGAGGGTGCGCGGGAGTTCGCCCAACCAATCTACATGTGCTTTGTGGACTTGGAGAAGGCGTTCCACCGTGTCCCTCGGGAAATCCTGTGGGGGGGTACCCCGGGAATATGGGGAACCAGGCCCTTTGATACGGGCTGTTAGGTCCCTGTATGACCGGTGTCAGAGCTTGGTCCGTATTGCTGGCAGTAAGTCAGACTCGTTTCCGGTGAGTGTTGGACTCCGCTAGGGTTGCCTTTTGTCACCAATTCTGTTCATAACTTTTATGGACAGAATTTCTAGGCGCAGCCAAGGTGTTGAGGGGATCCATTTTGGAGGCCTTAGGATTGCGTCTCTGCTTTTTGTGGATGATGTGGTCCTATTGGCTTCATCAGCTTGTGATCTACAGCTCTCACTGGAGCAGTTCGCAGCCAAGTGTGAAGCGGCCGGGATGAAAATTAGTGCCTCCAAGTCTGAGGCCATGATTTTGAGCCGGAAAAGGGTAGACTGCCCTCTCCGGGTCGGGTGGGAGGTCCTGCCTCAAGTGGAGGAGTTCAAGTATCTTGGGGTCTTGTTCACGAATGAGGGAAAAATGGAGCGGGAGATCGATAGACGGATTTGTGCGGCGTTAGCAGTGATGCGGGCGCTGTACCGGTCTGTCGTGGTGAAGAGAGAGATAAATCAGAAAGCGAAGCTCTCGATTTACCGGTTGATCTATGTTCCTACCCTCATCTATGGTCATGAACTTTGGGACCTAAAGAACGAGATCACGGATACAAGCGGCCGAAATTAGTTTCCTCCGCAGGGTGTCTGGGCTCTCCCTTAGAGATAGGGTGAGAAGCTCGGTCATCCGGGAGAGACTCAGAGTAGAGCGGCTGCTTCTCCACGTCGAGAGGAGCCAGTTGAGGTGGCTCGGGCATCTGTTTAGGATGCCTCCTGGACGCCTCCCTGGTGAGGTGTTCTGTACACGTCCCACCGGGAGGAGGCCCAGAGGAAGACCCAGGACACGCTGGAGGGACTATGTTTCTCGGCTGGCCTGGGAACGCCTTGAGATTCCTGGTCCAAGTGGCTGGGGAGAGGGAAGTCTGGGTCTCTCTGCTTAGGCTGCTGCCCCCGTGACCCGACCCCGGATAAGCGGAAGGCAATGGATGGATGGATGGATGGACTTACAAAGATATCAGGAATAAGGACAGAAAAAGTATATATATAAAGTAAGACTTTAAAATTATAACAAAGACAATTTAAAATATTAGGGAAGATTAAATCCAGTTACATTTAATTTCAGTTAATTTCATTTTATTCCTTATCATTAGCCTCATAGCATAATTACCTAAGTCATGACATAGGTAGTTATGCTATAAGGCAAACGTTTTGACTTATTCTTTTTAATTACACATTTAAAAACAACATCAGCTGCAGCACTTGGTTTATGACTCAAATGTGAATAAATCTAGCTTCCAAAATCTGATTAGAGAGAGGGTAACAAAAAGATAAAACAGCCTTCTAAACCAGAGCAGAAACCTTGGTTTAAGAGAAGAGTCTCCTTTATTTTTCAGCCTGGACCCAGGAACTTGTAAAAGTAGTCTGCAGATTCCACAAAAACCAGCCTCCACAGAGACAGTTTCTACCCCCAGGCTGTGTCTCTGTTGAACACTTGTTGAACACTTAACAGTCCCAGAGTAACCTAGATTGATACCTGGCATATTTGCACTAATTCTACTATATCTTCTTTTGTAAAAACAGTGTATATATTTTTATTTACTTTAAAATTCATTTTTATTTACCACCAAATTAATATATTTATATTTAAAATGCCAATACATTGAGAGCAAAGTAGCAAAGTCAAATTCTCAGTTTGAATTAGTTGATCCTGGTTCTGGTGATCCATCTAAGTAAGAACATAAATTCACCACAAGAGGGTGCTATCTGATAATATCTGATAAACTGTAGTCAAGATCGCTGCTAATAGATGCTGGAATTCAATTCCGTGAAATATGTTGGAGGAAAGAAACAAGCTAAGGTAACTTTCTATAGTGATCCCAGTGATCTTAAGCACAATAAAACAGGTGCAAATAAATACATGTGTGTGATTAAGAAGGTGCTTTTATGCTCCAGTTTTGGTATTTGGTGATTCTGATCATAACTTTCCATCATCTGTTACTGTTTCGGCATAAATCACAGCCACTTTCATTTTCCCACCCTTAAGTCATGTTGTTAGCATGAGCAGTTTGTTTCAGGACTGTGTTTATGGTGGAAAGTTCCCCAGACTCACAGAACGAACGACTCATGATCGTATCACCGAATCCTGCTGCAGGTTTTCCACATTAGACTCTCCAGGGAATATGTTTCTCATGGATAAGGGAGTCCATCTTGTTCACAGCAGAAGGAAAATCATGTTTCCTGGATCCTGTTTTAACACCTGCGTGTGTGAGCCTGGTCTGGCCTCCGTCCTGAGACCTGGGATGAAAAAACTGGACTCTGTTCAGTTCAGGTTGGTTTACCTCTGCATCTGGCTGATGTGCTGCTGCCATCAGTTTAAATGTTCCACTTGTTTATCATCGTGGTCTAATTGTTCAGGATGATCTCTGTAATCTAAGTGGACAGACCAGTCTCCCCAGTCACAGACCCACTGTGGCATTCCTTCTTCGGTGCCTGTCGGATGTAGTTAGATGACAGCAACTAACAGTTCCGAATTAAAGGCAGATTTCCTGCATGAATCACCTCCTCCATGTCAGCAATCTATTTTTATTGCACAGAACGTTGGTCTGATCCACACCAGGTTATACCGCCAAGGGGTGAAGCCTTACTTTAGATGAGTATGAACATTTAAAATGATTTATCCTGCTGCTCTTAAGATCGCACGCAGTCTTTAAAACTATTTATTGAATAATCAAGATGTTCAACTAAAAAAGTTCAAATGTTCTGAATAAAAAGGCACTGAAAAAAGTGCCAGAAATGTCTCTGAAAGAGCATTTAACCAAGAGATCAGGTTGCCGCCAGTGCAGAGCTTGCTCAGGAATGGCAGCAGGCAGATTGTCTATGTCAGTATGATGGAGGCCGTGTAACAGGATAAAAGTGAATACTAGGTAGCTCATGCATCACAACAAGCAATTCTGAGTCCATGGTTAGGGCACTGCTCTAAAAAATCCTCAAAAAACAGACAACAAAAATATTGTGACAGCTTCCAGGCACCATGAGGCTGAATTCAAGCCCCACATCCTCTCCACTGTCTGCTCAGATGTGAAGTCCGTGTGACGTACATTTGGTCTGTTTCATCCACCCACAGGGGTCCACCAGGACTCTCTGCAGACGGCCATGTGTTGTCCTGACTGTGTATGCAGGCAGGAACAATAATAACGTCACTGACAGGTTGTCACCTAATACGCACCTGACAATAAAAATTAATCAATTCAAAAATAGAAGAAAAACAAAGTTTGGTTTTAAGAAGGAAGTTAGAGATGTGAAGACAGATCACTCAGTGTGGATAACATATCTCCCAGGGACAACAAGGATAAGAAAACTGTTATAAAATTCTGTGTTATTCTTTGTTTACAGTTCTTTCTTCTTCTCTTCCTCAGAATGGACCGGGTATAAACCAGCACATTATTGCCCCCTATAAGGGCTTTAGTGAAAACTGTGACCCTAACCCTGTTTAGATAGCCGTTGTGCAACTGAACTAAACGTAGTATGTATGGGACTGTGCTTGTCCACCAGCACTAAGTAGCTCGCATTAACAGACCTGGAGGAAAGCCAGGGTAAACTGAAGAGCTCTTGGGCTCTTGTAAAAAAAGGTTGACTCTATAAATATTGGAGCTTTGCAGAAATTTCAGTCTTTGAAACTGAAGTTTGTTGTTGAACTCCAGTATGCCATAGAAATATCTGATTTGCTACTTCTTTCAGCTGCTCCCCTCCGGGGTCGCCACAGCAGATCACCTACCTCCATCTCAGCCCATCCTTTGCCTCTTAAACTGTTACACCAACTATCTCCATGTCCTCCTTCACTATGTCCATGAATATTTTCTGGGGTCTTTGTCCTGCCCGGCAGCTTCATCTCCAGCATCTTCTTTCCAATCCAGACCATCCTCTAAGACAAAAGACAGGAACATCGGGACCGCATGGGCCTAGAGATCCAAACCAGGTCTGTGAGAGAGGAGTTCTAACAGCACGTGCTACAGTAGAACTGCTGTTTCAGTCCTACTGTAGCTGTGCTAGTGCTATTAAAGTTGACGGGTCCAGGTGGTTCCAAGACTTTTAATCCATCTAGTCTTTTCTTATTCCTCCCCTCTTAGGTTAAAGTTAGAAGCAAACCATGAAACCTACTTCTTGAGGCTTCTGGTGATTCTGACAAACTCTTAATAAATCTGATCTCTAACCAGATCAGAGTTTATTTGCTGGCTCAGAAGCTATTCTCAGTCTGTAGTAAATCATAATTAGTGCTGGTCATTTGTTTGTCGTTTGTTTTGAATTAATTAGTGGTGAATAAGTCTTAGCTGATTAATTGTTTTTAAGTGTTTTGATTCCATTAATACATTTTTATCGTGGATTTTTTAAGCACTGCATACTAATGAAATCAGTTCTCCTCATGCACCTCCAGTGTGCATCTCTGTGTTTGGGTCTCAACACCAGCATGACTCCTGATTCGTCTTTCAATACAACTGAAGTATTGGGCTCAGTGGGAACTGAATTGATTCATTCTTCAGATGAGGTTGTTTTCTGTCTTACTAACATTACTATTTAAATACTATTTAAATAATTTACTATTATTTAATATCAGTACTTAGTGTGTTCAAATGTTAGAAATAAGCAGGTGCAGCTTTAGATGGTTTGATTATAAGCACAAAACATTATAAGCTGTTTGAATATTAAAACTGGCCGATTCCTGACCTTCTCCTAAATCCCATGCTTTCTGTTTCCTGTTAGATTAGAGATGTTGCTGTGTCGAATAGTTGCAAACTAGCTTGTCTGAGATCTCGTACTTTGACCAAATCCCCCTCTGAAGTATTTATGTCACTATCCAGAACTTAATTGGTTGGTGCTGGAGCCCAGGATGTGATCAGGTCCATGAGTGCAGGTTTCTGCAGGTTCTGGCTTGAGTATTCTTTGTTAATTACTCCTACTGTCCAGTGAGAGATCTGCTGATTTGTGATGTGTCCTTCTTCATTGGGTTTAACCGTAAAATACAGTTGATCCCTTCTCTGAATAGCTTTAACCCTGTCCATGTTGGCACGGAGAACTTTAATTAAGCAAAGCTTTTTGACATGCAAACTCAATGCAGAAGGACCCCAGGCTGGGATTTGAACCCAGGACCGTTTTGCTGCAAAGCAACAAGTGCTGTAGAAGAAGAATGTTTTCTTAGTTTAATTCACAGCCTTATAATTTCATTTAGACTCAAAGGAAATTTGAAAGAAAACAGTTTTCTCAGATCTTAATGTGATAACACCACAATGAAAGACACTCACAGGCCGTCTTTCCTGCTTCTTCCTGATGACCTTTGACTCTACAGGCACAAACTGACAAATACTTTAGCTAGCACCAATGAGTAATTCTCCACTGGCAGTGTAATTATTTCTGTTTTTTATTACAGGGACCTGAAGTCGTGTGCTTTGTGTTTGTCTTGGCAAGCACCCATCCTTATATTCCCGTCTCTGAATCTTGTTACAGAACCTTTTACTGCTTGTATTTTCTTGTGTTCTTCAGTGCTTTTCCCATTTTTATCCTCAGTTAAACATCGGGACTATTAAGAATTTTAAGGAAACACTTGGTGTTCTTATCAGTAGGTAGAGTTGTTGTCTTGTAATCGGAAGGTTGTGGGTTCGATTCCACTTTCCTCTTATCACATAATGATGTGCCTCTGGTATGAGTAGGTGCCATTGGGTGTGAATGTGGCTCTGGTCTAAAGCAACTTGAGTGCTTTACACCAGAACTTTATATAAACTCCATTTATAAACCTTCCATCTGGGCTGCAAAGCTACTCCTGGATTACCTTTACTGGTACGTCATCATTTAGCAGCTTATGATTTAAGATTAATTAAAGTAATGGTAATGGTTTCCCATTTAATCAGGAAATGCGTTAACACTCATGATTGAAAAAAAAGAATGTTTTCTAATTTATTATTACTGTACTATACTATTACTGTTTTATTACTGACTACTGACTGACTATTTAAACATCGCAGTGTTTTTACATTGGGGCATACATCATTATGACTAACTCATTGTACTCAGTGTTACCAGGTATTACAAATATTACTCCACTGAGCTGTAATATGGTGCCACAAAATCCATTGAATTTTTCATATTAAAAAATGATTTATTTTTCTTTATTGTTTCATTTTACACGTTTGTGTTAAAAAACAACATGAAGACACAGACTGTGTTAGTATTGATCTTTGAATTCCTTATTTAAGCTCGGTGTATATATAACGGTCTCTGTGGACATGGCTGACAGATAGATTTCCACTTCAAATGGTGAAACACACATATTTACATACACAAGAATTATTTTTCACCAGAACAGGATCAACGAATCATAGATGTCCTCAGCTAGATCTTCAGGATCGGAATGAATCCAACAAGTGGGCCAAGAGACCATCAGGCTATCCTGGTAGCAAAAATTCAGAAACACAGAAAACAGATTATTTTATGCATAATTGATTGTTTCAAATCTGAATGGGTTTATGGATTCTTGTAAAAGCATTGAGCTATTAATGTGAAGTCAGAAAAAGGACAAAACTCTTCAACTTTAGTTAAATTTTGGTATTGATGAAGAGGCCTGAGATGGACATTCGGGTTATTTTCTCTGAGGATTTCCTGTTTTGAACTTGGGCTGAATCTGCTGAGACGTCCATTCCTAAGAAGACTGTAAACAGTCTTTTAAACCCTTCCCAGATTGATGCACAGCACCAGTATCTCCTCTAAAGGCATTGCTGATGTCTTTCCGCCCTGGCATTGTGTTAACACAAGCCTGTAATCTCCTGAGCTGTTCAGAGTGATGAAGATTGGGTTGATTTGATCAGCAGGACCAGGCTTCCACTTTCCCTCCTCCATCCTATGGAAGCAGCAAGGTCTGGTTAGTTTTTTACAGGTTTTTTTATGTTGTCCAAGTTTTTTATTCAAGAAATCTTTATCTTACATTACCAGTCACGTTTGGACACCTTCAATCAGAAAGTGTATCTAAACTTTTGACTGGTAGTGTATGTCGAAGCGTAATCATCATAATGGGAGTGATCTTTTCATTGGGATAGATTCCATTTCCACACACCAATGCACCCACGTTTCAGACAGCTTGTCAGAACAATTCGTTTGCTAACATGGTGCGCTGTTTTTAGCAAATGTTCTGACACGTTTAGATTCCCAGATGTGTTACCATATATAACCTCTTTAATACCTCTTCCACCGTTGCATCCCAGGCCGCTGATGTTTCCTATTCGATCCATCCTGGCTCCAAAGCAGCTGGAGGCCCGTTTCCCGAGGGACAGCAGCAGGTCTTTGAGTCGGTTCCTCTGGATCGGCGTCCTGCTTTGACCCACAACTGAAGGTTGGGCTCCTTCTGAGATGTGATTCTCATGATCCCCCTCTTGGTCCAGGCTCCAACCCTGGTTAGTCTGGCTGTGTTCTGGTTCCTGGTTTGTCTCTTCATAATCGGCATCCAACTCCTCCTTCTGAGCTTCTTCGGTCAAAGTCTCCTCAAAGCGCTCCAGTAGAGACTGAGGAGATATAAACGGTATTTAAAAAAATCTGATATAGAGCAAAAATGCTTTTAACTTAAAATGATGAGCCTGCCTGTCTCCACCATGGAATGATGGGGACCACCACATGGGTCTGGGGGCTGGTTGCCCCTCTGGGGTATCGGTACCTGGACCTGGGAGTATAGTGTGTGTGGGGAGTGTGAGTGAGTGTACGGCACCATTGTTGTGTGTCTTTACGTTGGGTGAGTGTGTGTGAGAGAGACAGCGGGAGGACGTGCAGTAAACAGCAATTGTCCAGGACTTGAACCTGCAGGCCTCTATATTTGGGTCAAGCGCTTTACCCCTGCGCCACCATTGCAGTGCCCACAGTTTGTGCATTTTTAAAATATCATACTCAGTTGCACCTGGTTACGATACTCGATCTTAGAACCTGGATGTGCTATTTTTACTGTACAGTTTTTACTTGTGTTTTAAGTTTCACCTTAAAGAACAGTCTCTGATTTTCTCTTTTGTTTGTGTTGCTATTCTTTAAATTTTTCATTTCCAAGAACACTTGCTATATTCTATGTATACATAAAATAACTTGTGTGAGTTTTTGAAACAGATGTTCACAGACTGAATTCTTTGTCATCAATTTAGTACAATAAATTCTTTCTTATGCAGCTATTTTAAAACTGTTTTTATTCCATTTTCAACAACATTTGCATTAGGCCAATTTCAGTCAAACAAGAAGGGAAACCATAGGCTGCTTTCCATTTAGAGGCTTTGGGTAAACCTGTTAACAGTAAGAGGGCTACATTTCACCGCTTGTTTAAGTCAGAATATCTGCAGTAAAAACAAAATTCCCTTCAGTTCCACCAATAAAACACAAACATTTTAACCCTGAAATCACAAGGACATCTAAAATCCTCTTCACCCATGTATATTTTAAACTCTGTTAATGGCATTCTTTACATTTTGTTTCAACAACACACCAAGACTAAAAATTAGCTTTTGACTGGTTAGCAGTGAGGATACCTAAATATCTTAGTTTGTCTGAAAAAAAACAGGAGACAAATATCTTACAATAGGATAAAATTTTCAGATAAACAAGGAATATACCACAGCTGATGAAATGTTTGACTGAGCTCACACGAACCAGATGACATACATTCCTTTTTTTTAATTTCAGGAACCTTCTGGGGAAACATTTGAGAAACGAGGAGCCCATATTTAACGACCAGTCTTTCAGCATTAACTTCACCAAACAGTAAACTCTCCACAATGACTCAAACACACATCTGGACCGAGGTTCTGAAGTGGTTTTCTTACCTTTAGCTGGTCCAAGTTACTGGAAATAGAGGGCCTTCCCAGTACATGACCACTAACCAGACACTGCTGCCAGAACAAGGCCAACACAGTAAAAACCACTGCTGTCTTCATGCTCGCCTGATGCTGGCACTGATCCTGCAGCCTGCACTGTCAGATGTTATATACATGGTAACACACACACACACACACACACACACACACACACACACATGCACATACAGCAGACAGTTAACGTTGGGTCATTGTTTCATGGATCAAGTCAAGAGCATTCTGGCACCTCAGCATGATAAAGCAACAAGTCAGATGTCTACTTCAGTGGTGTCTGTGTGTCTTTGTAGGGGTGTGTGTTTTTTACCAACCAGCAGTGGGATGACTTCAAGAGTCAACTTTGGTTCCCTGAGCTCAGGCGTGGTTTATTTTCAATGCAGCACTCACAGTGAAAATATTTAACACTTTTCACTCTTCTGAGCATCAAAACACCATATTAGGTTAAACCTGCTGCCCTGGGGCTGCACAGAGAAAAGAGCGAGCCCTTGTCCTTTATGTCATGTTGTAGACATTATTTTCTACAACATGACATAAAGTCAGGGTCTTTTTGTCCAACCATAAAAGATCATCAGATGTTTTTTCTTATACAGGAAAGATTGACAATCCTTCCTCATAATTGTTCTCCAGGATGAAATCCCTTGCTGAATGACTGTAACTGAGCATACCAGTGGCCTGATTGTTTAATATTAATAATGAACCCAGCATCTTTTCTGCTCTCTTTTGTTTTCTGAGTTCACATGTATTGCATCTTTAAAATATCCAAGTGAGCCATTGCTACATTAACTCAGTATCCCCTCTTCTTTCCCATAGAAACTTGTCCTGGCTCAGTGCTTCTGTGTTAACCTGTGTCCTTTTTTTGGATGGAGTCATTGACAGACCTACTGTCACCTTTACCTTGTTCTCTTTGTTTATATCTTTCCTGTAGAAAGTACTCCAGGTCTGGTGCTTGCTTCTGAGTTTCTTTCTTACTTACCCTCAAGTCCTCTCAACCTGTAGATTGTTGTGACATAAGGCCTCTCATATCTATCCTGGCTCTGGTTCTGCTGGAGCTTCCCTCCAGCTAATCAACTGAAGCTGATTGCGTTGTATTTTGGATCGACCTGGATTGTATACAGTTGGATCTAAATGTGACTGCATGTTTGGATTTGATTAGAAAGAAACTGATTTTATTAATAATGCATCTCCAAAAAGACAAGTGTGGAAAAAGCTCACTGTTCTGCACACACAGCAGAACCAGACATGGAGAAACAAATCCTGCTTGTTAGGTGTTCAGTTGGAATCCAAAACAAAAGGACAACAAGTAGAAAAGCCTGGTAGGAAAAAGAAACCCAGACAAAAAAAGCAGGAACTTCTGTTTCTAGGGGATCTGTAAATACTGAGACACCACCAGAGTAAGACAGGAGGATTTAGGTAGACCTGAAACACCTGCATGACTCTCCCAGCCACAGTCTCAGATACACAAAGAGGACCATAAATCTCACTGATCAATATGGAGGATGCTACTGAAGAAAGAAGCTGACGTCTCCTTTGATCATCGGATGTTATTGTGGTAATGATGGACTGTGGGAGCAAAAGTGTAGCAGAAGTACAGAATTTGAATTATTTGAAAATGAATCATTTCAAAGTTTGCTTATGTTTAATTAAAATTTGAATACGGATAAATCTGCTTTAAATTTTATTTCTGTCAATTATTATCTTTTTTTCATTTACAGCTTATTTAACATTCAAGATTAGAACTTTCTATCAGATAAATAAAACAAATATTTTTAATACAGAAATGTGGGCTTAATCAAACGTATGCTTAAGCCATGCTTAAATTATGTTATTTTCAAAAGATGCTTTAACTCTAAAAAACAAGCCTCATCAGAACGCATATCCAGAATATCTTTGTCTCATCTTACTAAGGATGAGACTAACAGCTTTAGTTAAAGTCTGGACAGATTTCAACACATTCCTGATGTCTAAATCTGTGACGGTGGAATTTCCAAACATCATTTAGGTTTGAAAACAGCATCTAGAGGCTGTTGCAGTGACTTGGTGACTCCAAGATGCAACTCTTTGCAATAAAGCTTTTATTGTGTTATTATTTATTATTGTGTGGTTATTTTTAACAGAGGAAAGATCCTGTGCGCTTTGCAAACAATTTAAGAAAAACTAGATTCTTTATGCTGTCCATGGTGCTGAAAAGGGTTTGGCAAGTAAAAAAAAAGCCTTATTCAGGTTCAGGTTCAGCACTTTCATTACATTTATCATTTATAACTCAGTCCATTCTTTATGTATGCTGGAGAGTAAAACAAGCCTCTGTAGATTCAAGCCTTGCAATGTTATGACCGTTACATATTATCTTTATTTTGGTCCTTTTATAAATAATAACACGTTTCAATAATATGCTGATGTAAACATTTATTAAACATACAACAGTACATAAAGAACAGTATCACATCTATTTTCCAAAAATATTCTTTAAATATTGTCAAAGGGCAACAACAATGAACAGTAAATATTAGTTAATAAATAGCATTTAAATGAAAACAGATTTTGGTACAGACTTTGGAGTAGGATCAATTAGATGGTAAGACTTCATCTTTACTTTGGATCTGGAAGGGAACAGAAGAATACAGATTCAGAATCAGAACACTGAGAATGAAAACCCCAAAAATATAAGCTATCATGTTAGAGCCGCCTGTGGCTTACTGCTGGAAAACTTACTGTATTTGCCAATCGTGTTGCAGCCCAGAGAGCTCATCGAGCCTATCCTGTCCATCCGTCGTCCGAAGCAGCCAGAAGATCTCCTGGTAGAGTCGTTCTGGACGCTCTTCAGGTTCTTCCCTGAGAGAAATGCTCTGATTTCAGCCCCGTCCAAGCCAGTCTGTGGCTGCTGCTCACTTGATGTATCCTCCATGTTCAGTCTGTTAACACCTCCATGCTCTTCAGTGGTTCCTTGATCCAGCCCAGTCTGCTCCGAAACTGACTCCTCAAGTTTTTGAAGCAGCACCTAAAACATCCACATTAGCATAACCTTAGAAGTATAATATTATGCAAAGAATGAGTCTGTAGTTTTATGATTTTCTTTAAAATTCCCTCACTTATTTGGATTATTAACACTGCAAGGTGATTTTAAATAACTTTTCAGAGCACGTGGATTCAGACACATAATGCAATGTTTGAAAGACACTTACCTTTAATATGTCCATATCTGTGTCAGTCAAGCCTGTGCTGATGGGGTAAGTGCTGAATGGCTCCAGATTTAAGATGAGGAGAAGACCACAGAGAGGAATGGAAGATAGAAACATATTTCTTTGAGAGATGCTACCGGTCATATCAGTGTCTGGATGGGTTGAATCTTGTTGGCCTTTGACTTTGCTGTTGTTTGGATGCTGGAGTCCACAATGGAACCATCTGCTCTTTTATACTTGAGCCTGACACACTGAGGTATGCCAGGAATTTGAACTCAGGCATTATGCATTCTTAACACCTTATTCTGATAACGAAAGCTGTCGGAAACTGTTCCTTATTAAGTAGCATATCTGAGATACGGAGCGCTTGGATGACATAGCTGCTTCCATATCCTACTTTGCCCAACCCACCTTCCACACAGGACTCAAATGTTGTCACTGGGTTACGGGAAGTTGTAAAATAGACTGACAGAGTTCCTAAATCGAGGTGTCTATGTGATAAAGCAACACGTTGATCACTCGATGGTGAGAGCACGCCACTGTGGGAATAACCAAATTCAGAATGGCTCTTTTCTAAGGGTCTGACTGGGTTTCTGCATTTCTGTCAGAACCAAAAGGAACAGAAAAAAAAAACATTTTTTATCAGTGGTGATAAATTGTGAAAAGAAAGCTCTAAAATAAACCAAATGATGGTGACAATGAAATGAAAGTCACTATTTCTAGTTAGAAACTGGTAAAGAATTATTACATTTTGCTACAAACTGACTTTACTAAATTCAGTTGATCATCGGATCAGAGTAAAAAAATACAGGAGGTTACAAGAATGTTTGGTATTATACTTTTAGATATTTTCAGAATCAGAATCAGCTTTATTGCCAAGTTTGTACATACAAACAAGGAATTTGACTCCGGTACACTTTGCTCTTTGGTTTTTGTTTTTGCACTACAGAATATACAGGGGTTGGACAATGAAACTGAAACACCTGGTTTTAGACCACAATAATTTATTAGTATGATGTAGGGCCTCCTTTTGCGGCCAATACAGCGTCAATTCATCTTGGGAATGACAAATACAAGTCCTGCACAGTGGTCAGAGGGATTTTAAGCCATTCTTCTTGCAGGATAGTGGCCAGGTCACTACGTGATACTGGTGGAGGAAAACGTTTCCTGACTCGCTCCTCCAAAACACCCCAAAGTGGCTCAATAATATTTAGATCTGGTGACTGTGCAGGCCATGGGAGATGTTCAACTTCACTTTCATGTTCATCAAACCAATCTTTCACCAGTCTTGCTGTGTGTATTGGTGCATTGTCATCCTGATACATGGCACCGCCTTCAGGATACAATGTTTGAACCATTGGATGCACATGGTCCTCATGAATGGTTCGGTAGTCCTTGGCAGTGACGCGTCCATCTAGCACAAGTATTGGGCCAAGGGAATGCCATGATATGGCAGCCCAAACCATCACTGATCCACCCCCATGCTTCACTCTGGGCATGCAACAGTCTGGGTGGTACGCTTCTTTGGGGCTTCTCCACACTGTAACTCTCCCGGATGTGGGGAGAACAGTAAAGGTGGACTCATCAGAGAACAATACATGTTTCACATTGTCCACAGCCCAAGATTTGAGCTCCTTGCACCACTGAAACCGACGTTTGGCATTGGCATGAGTGACCAAAGGTTTGGCTATAGCAGCCCGGCCGTGTATATTGACCCTGTGGAGCTCCCGACGGACAGTTCTGGTGGAAACAGGAGAGTTGAGGTGCACATTTAATTCTGCCGTGATTTGGGCAGGCGTGGTTTTATGTTTTTTGGATACAATCCAGGTTAGCACCCGAACATCCCTTTCAGACAGCTTCCTCTTGCGTCCACAGTTAATCCTGTTGGATGTGGTTCGTCCTTCTTGGTGGTATGCTGACATTAGCCTGGATACCGTGGCTCTTGATACATCACAAAATTTGCTGTCTTGGTCACAGATGCGACAGCAAGACGTGCACCAACAATTTGTCCTCTTTTGAACTCTGGTATGTCACCCATAATGTTGTGTGCATTTCAGTATTTTGAGAAAAACTGTGCTCTTACCCTGCTAATTGAACCTTCACACTCTGCTCTTACTGGTGCAATGTGCAATCAATGAAGACTGGCTACCAGGCTGGTCCAATTTAGCCATGAAACCTCCCACACTAAAATGACAGGTGTTTCAGTTTCATTGTCCAAAACCCTGTATATATAAAATATATATATATATATATATATATATATATATATATATATATTATATATATATATATATATATATATATATATATATATATATATATATAACAGAAACCAAACAGAATCAGGACAAAGTGGGTCAGGTGTGGAACATAAACCTAAAAAGGCACTGGATTTGTGGTTTCTAGTACAGAAAGCAGGACTGTGCATTTGGAAAGTGGGCCTCCATGTTTTTGGTTGTAATAATGTCTGAAAACTACAAAATATCTCCTACTTAAAAAGGGTTTTCAAAAGATCTCAGTTTTTTTCCCCACAAACTGAGGTAACCTGCTTTTTTCCTAACAAGCAGGTCAACAGATTTCATTGTGTCCAAATAGGTGTGTGACCTGAAGGCCCGTTACATGAGACTATGAGGGCCTTCAGATTTGGGGACAGGGAGAGGGATGAGGGAGATCACCAGCTTCCAGAGGAAACGTAGGGGTGCAGCTGAGGAGAATGAACAACGTGCCTATAAGCTGAACTTGTGTGCAACAGGTTCAACGACAACCCCCCTATCCCTGCTGGCCCCTCTACTACTGTTTCTTCGTGCAACAATACCACACTACCCCCTACTTCATCCTGCCTCATACCACCTCCACCTCCACCACCGTCTTACCCACTGCCGTCATTCACCTCAGACCATGGCACCCCCCCAGCCCCCCATCTGGACTCCACATTACAGCTAGTCAGGTGAGGAGAGAGCTGGAAAGGCTCCAACAGAGAAAAGCTGCCGGACCGGACCACATCAGCCCTCAAGTGTTGAAGACATGTTCCATGGAGTTCTCCAGCACCTCTTCAACCTGAGTCTTCACCTTCAGAGAGTAACAGTGCTCTGGAAAACATCCTGCCTGGTCCCAGTGCCCAAAAATGGACATCGTGCCGCACTGGAGGACTACAGGTCAATGGCAATGACCTCACATCATAACGGTTATGGAGAGACTGGTCCTGGCACACCACAGACTGCTGGTGTGTCCATCACAAGACCCCTGTCTGTCTGTCTGTCTGTCTGTCTGTCTGTCTGTCTAAAAAGTAAGCAAGTCCAATTTAGACAAATGTTTAAGTATCCTGTCATTAACTTTAACATCTAACATGCTAACCAAGGTCTCTGTAGTTTGGGATGGAGCGTTTGGATTTTTTTTGTTACTTTGCTTAGCGTTGCAAGGTCTGACTGAGATGTTAACTCCGAGGAAGAGTAGTTTTTGGGATTATGTTTTGCCTCTAAGGTTCATACATTTTCTATTTCCAAATATTCCTCTGGAATCATTCATTTTATGTCTGTGTTTAAATATCAAACCACCTCCACATGCCTGAGCTGTACAGATATTTGCTGCTAGTTTCACATCAATCATTCATTTGCAGCAGCTTATGAGTGAGCTCATTTTATTTTGTGACATCTCCTCAGTATGCAGCAGATGAAAGTTCAGCCTCTCCTTCAGTTACTTCATCATGTTGGCCCGTGAATTAGGAAGTAGTTTCAACGTGGAATGGTCTCCTCTTTAATAAAAACCCTTCAAGGAGCACTAACGAATGACCTTGAAATCAAAATGTAACCATCAGACAGTCAGGGGCAAGAACGTTGTTCTTCCCGTTGCATTTTCATAAGTAGTAATTTTATGTTGGTTATCAAAGTCGTCACAATCACCAAGCATAGCTGCTGACTATAGGACAGGGTTAGAGTGCTGTGAGCTGAGCCTTCAATAAGACAAATGTTTGTAAGTTACCAATTTTATTTTGAACTGTTATTTATAATATAATATTTACTTATGCTTTTACAATATGAATGAGTTGAGGCTTGTGAAATAAGGAAACCTCTAAAACTGTTGTTTAGACCTTTTTGGGTTGGTTCTGTATAATCGAAAGGCATTTATTAAGGTCCTGGGTCTCGTGCAGATCTTGATATTTTATCCAGATCTGTTTTATTTCACTCAGCAAAACTGAAAAAAGTCAAATAAAGCAAAGATTTATGATCAAACCTTATTTCAAAGCTGTAAAACTGACAAAGAGCCAGTTGAAACAGACGTGATTAAAACACTTTATTAAAGTAAAACTCTCAGAATATTGCTGCGTTGCTTTTGTTGTAATGTTTACTGTGTGAGTGTTGTCTTAATGTGGGACAATCCTGTCAGGCAAGTTTTAATTTTTAAAAATGAAGTTTTAATTATGAAGATATTTTGTTGAACTCCTAACAGCATCACATTTACATATCAAATGGTTTTCATCTCAACAACACAAGTTTATGTCAAACAACAGCACATATTTTCAGTTACATGCAGTCCACCATCAAAGTGTAGCTTCTCTTTAAATACCAGCATTTTCAGACATTATAAAATGATTTTTTTGGAGTTTATTTTTCTGGGTGTATTTGGTCTGGAAAAACTATCCACCATTTGTATATTTCAGCTTTTGTATAGTAGACAGCACGTAGTGTTAAAGAGTTAAATGTCAGGCTGTTGATAAATGAAGCAGGAAATACATTAGGAAAACAACAGGAAACCAAATATCGAAGAATGTCCCAAATGTCAGTAACACAGTTTGGCCACAAGTTATCATCACCTAAAGCAATAAAGTGGGGGCTCAGAGTGTTTGATCTATTTCAGTCAGTGCTCAGCTGAGATGTTCCTCCAGCCAGTATCCAGAGCATTAAGATGGTGCATGTGTGGTCATGCAGCAGATGATCATAGACTTTACACCACCACACATTCCTACATCTGTCTTTGGTCGTCCTGGATCTTCTCCTCTTCCCAGTCTACCTGCTCCTCTTCACAAGCCCATTAGTCTCTCTAGGCCAGCGTCACCCCTCCCATGTCCAGGCACTGTGGTTTGTTTCTTCACAGAATAACATTGGTCCCCGGAGAGCCTCTTTTATGCGTATCAGTTAGTGAAAGAACATCATCTCCACATTTTGTGTCAGATTTAGACTGAAATCAGCTGTGGTTGGCCCAATTTACCCATCATAAATCAGCCATGTGTCACCTATTGAGAGGTCAACTTGTTATCAGCTGTTTATTCTTGAACATAGAAAGTACACCTGGAGCAGTGTTTCTATCCTCTCAACCCACAGTCAGTCACCAATACTGAACCTGGCTCTGCTGTAGGTTTCTTCCTGTTAAAGAGAAGAGGTTCCTTTCCTCTGTCGCCACATGGTTGCTTAGGAGGAGAAATTCCAACAGTCAACAACTTGATGTTAACAGCATGAGCTGCCTTAATTAGACAACATTTTATCAATTGGCATCATCCCCTTAATGTCTTAATTTATATCAAATTATATATATAAAGAAAATATTATTTGTGTTTTTTCTGTCAGCCTAATTTATTAGAAATTGTTTATTTTAAAATTTCAGCTACAATAAGATTACATTTAGGTATTATACAAATTAACAACATAAGCAACTAAGGAATATTTCCCAGTGTTAATATATAGTTTTTTTGTGCTGCTATTGCTCAAACAGGCTTTTGAAGCTAAGTTACAACATATATGTCTGAACAAGCAAAGTGCTTGAAATGCAGCTAATTATTGGAAAACCACTTCACTGAACAGTCTGATCGGCTGCCGTCCAACTCTTAGCAATGAGAAAACAGTGCTGGAAAATCAATTACAACATGTTTTTCAACAACCATTGATTTCATCATTACAGTGTTTCAAATGCAGCTAAATACTGAAAAGATGGCCTTTCTGCACAGTCCCAGGGGCTGCCGTACTCTTAATAGAAAGAAAAATATATATCAATTAACTAACTATTTATTCATTGAATATCATTTATTCCTTAATTATTCAATTATTCAGTATCAGGTAATTATGCATACAATGTTGCATACATGAAATATATGAGCAGAATTAACCGTTTCTATAATCCTACCAAAATTTAATATACATTACCAATTAATAATAATATTACTTACATACAATCAATTATTACCTAATGGCACAGAAAAAATATCTATTCCAAAATTACAAGTATCTCTAAGATTGGTAATTATTGAAAAAACTGTAATACAGATACTTTAACTAGCAGGGTTGCCTCTCTCCTGCCTGCTTTTAGGTCCTCTCATCTTAAATACAACAAATAATATGACCGTTTCTGCTTCCAAAGTTCCACGTCTGCCATCTAATATGATTATGTCTAATATTTCCAACCACCAAAGATTTGGTCTACAAGAGTAGTAGTCTGCAGGCTACACTTTGATTTGGAATATTTTTATCCTCTGTTATATGCTATTATTCTTAGTTTTGTAGGTATTTGCTATTTTTTTTTTGATTAATCTAATCAAAAATAACAAGATAATTTATCAACTCCTGTACCTGAGACTACCTGTGAAGCAGTTCTTTGTAAATGTGTCAATTTCTATCGAAATTCTGAAAGTATGACTTGAAGATATCTGCTAGCACTTCCATAAGTGTAATGACAAAGATGTGCATTAAAGCACCAATCCACCATTTCAGTGCATCTATACAGTTACAGTGGTGCTGAATGTTAAACCAGATCCAGGTACACTAGCAAACCTCTGGGTCAAACACCACAGAGTGTTTGTTATTCCTACTTTCCGTAAGCCCCTTGTCAGAAATCATATTTCATTCTGACTCCAACTTCAGAAACTGACATGAAGGTAATCAGAGCATCATCAGGTCCATTTTGGATCGTCTCTGGTTCGTTATGTTCTGTCAGAGTGAGCAGACTGGCCCTCAGGTTTAGCCGAGTTGTTAACAAGGTCCGATGCAGCTGATGCTTATTAAAACAATCTAATTTAACCTCGGTATTTGTATGACTCCTGTATATTATTATATCCCTCTTTAAAACTTTTAGCTGTACACATAAATAAATAAATGAACCAGCATTTATATGCAAAATAATTATTTTACTGCAATACAGAATATCACAAGGCAACTTGACTTAATGCAATAAAAAGATAAATAATAAATACACAAACAATAAATAAGAATTCAGCAGCTTTCATTTAAAAAAACACAATGACAGGGAAGAAATTCATGTTGTAAGAACAATCACTGAGGTGGCGGTCCTTAAATGTCTTGGTAACATCTCTGTCAGAACGGACTGGACCCGGTGTAGCTCTGAGGGACCTGGTGAGAAATCAAAAGCTCATTATTAACAGAATGTCTTCAACATCTGGAGCAGCAGAAGCTGCTGAGAGACAAACAACTTCCTCTTTCTCTGTTTAAAATGAATGTAACATTTTAATGAATCCAATGAAAAGGTTGTAATTGTTTTAGTGAAAATTTGCAGCATTGTGTCTAAGCTTTCAAAGATATGCCAAATAAACTGATGAAGAAAGTTAATGTTAAAATAAGTTATAAGTATATCGGTATCTATTATGTAAAATAATATTTTATCTGCCAGTCTGATGCATCAAAGTGAGATGCATTTTCTAAACTGAAACTGTGGCAGACGTCATGTGATTTTTTTTTTTTAAAGATGCAGGACATTTCATCCCAGTTTCCTACCTCAGCATCCCAGTCCACTGAAGGAGCCAATCCTCTCTAAACGGACCCCGAAGCAGCTCCTCAGGCCCCCCTTCTTGTACCGGCTCCATGAACGCTTGGACGTCCTCAGGAAATCTTTCAGAAAACGCGCCAGCGCATTGTCTTTGGCCACCAGCGCAGAGTTGTGAAGGTTGGATGAGCTCCACAGCTGCTGCTCCCACTGCTCTGGAGCTCCAAGCACAGACTTGTCTGAGCTGTCACTCTCTCCCAACTGTGCCTCCTCAGAGGAGAAAGGCATGTTGTCGATCTCATCTTCTAAAAGCTGCTTCAAACTCTGAGAAAAAAGGCAAAGACAGCCTTAAAATGACTTCTTGGTTCCGCATGCACACAATTCAACAGAAGCATTCAGTAAACATGTATTTAAACATGTATTTACCTGTATGTCAGAAATGGGTTTAGCTCCTATGAAATTAACCAGCAGCAGAGAAAACCAACAAATTGAGATATTTGGGTGCATTTTTTTCCAGTAGGGGTTTTTAGTCGTTCTTCTCTGTGATGACTCTTTGCCAGGCTCGACCTTGCTCCAGCTCTCGTCTCGGTCTCCAGTGGTGCAGGTGCCGCCTTTATACTGACCTGATTTCGTCACCAAGCAAGCCAGAAGAAAATTAATGAGGGGTGACTAATGCTCCTGCACGTTGGTGTGGAGCCTAACCTGACTCTCGGAGGTGTTCAGTCTCCTCTAAAGTTTCCAGAATACGACTAAAGACTCTGGTTATCAAGTGAGTGAGGGTCGCAGCTTCAACCTGCTAAATCTCAGCTGGGCGATGAACGTTGCGGTGTTACAGACATGTTATTCATTTGTTTGTTGTTTAAAATGTTTTGTTTGGGTTGGTTTTGTAGTAGCTTGTATATGTATTTATATGCAGTTAGGCACAAACATGTGTAATTGCAGAGATATAGATGTCAAGACCAAATTTATTTCCTTATATGGAATTATAATAAATTGCACAGTCCCCAGATCTTAGTTCAGTTCAGGTTTTTATTTTAAAAAGTCAATAGCAATTTTTTTTATTATTATTATTGGTTTAAATCCTTACTTTCTTTTTTAATGAGACAAAAGACGAAGTTGATAACAAAATATGATTTGTTGCCCTTTAGGACTAAACTGACTGACGTTAATAGTTGGATAGTATCTCCTTTGCTCTTTTGCTTTTGGTTAAATTTTGAAATGTGTAAAAATATTCCCATGAGGAGGGGGAAACCATCCAAAGTTTGTTTATATCATATTTGTAGTGTAGCACTCCCTGATTGTGTTCAACTGTTCAGACAGTATTTGTATGTATTGCATGCCACGATACCAGCTGTATTACAATTAAAAGGTAAACATGGATTGCATAAAGTGTCACAAATCTTGATCATTAAAATTGAAAGTGCTCCTGCCTTTTTTCCTTTCCTTGTAGATATACAACAACATCATCAGCATGCATCTGTCCAGTTATTTATTTGGTGGTCAAACATCAGGAAAGTAATAAACATACAAACCCAAAAGAAAGAGGACTGGATGTACAGCCTTGAGGTACACCAACAGTGGTGTAAACCAAATTTAAAACAAACACACTGTTTTCAATACCTTAATATTATATGCATTTAATTGTTTGCCTAAAAATGTTTGATGGAACAATTAAAACCTCATGGTTCGCTGTATCAGATGTTTATTTAAGACAAAATGAGTTCCCATTAAAAATGGTGTATAGAGGTCCAGCACACTATCTATATAAAGGTAAGTTATTCAGTATCAGAGCCACAATCCAGAATAAAATGCAGCGTGTGTAATCCATCAACTGAAAACTCTTCATCCACAAGGCCTTTGAGGTGGGCGTTCATCATTCAAGCTCAAGGGTTCTGTGCAGTTTCTTAGCTTTTCCTAGGATTATGCTTTCCAGGATAGAGATCTGAGGTTGTTCCTGGAATCTTCTGAAGCCTCTGAAAGGCTCAACTGATTCTGAAAGTGTTCCGATGACCACTGGCACCAATCCACACGAAGGTTACATGGCATGCAAGGTTTCAGCTCGGTCTGGGCAACGTTTCGCAGGCTTTCTATATTGTGAGAGACAGGTGTAAATCAATCCTACATCATATAAATATTGCACAGTTTACAACTGTATTTCTGCTTATGTTCCCTTCAGGAGTTTAGGCATCTAAATACCTTACTCCATTTGTTCCTGATCGCATGCACATGTACACTGACAAAAACCAACAACCTTACCTTATAATAAAAAAGTGTTGGCAAATTTTGCTATAACCTTCATTTCTGCACCATGGTGCTTTCATGGCCTGATGACAGTAAAACAGTGTAGCCTATTCTGTTTCATTAAATACTATCACATAATCTCTAAACAGACAAACTTTGTAAATAAAATGGACTGCATGCAACATGTTCAGCCTGTCTAGATGTCTATAATGTGAAACTTTCATTTTTCTCTCTTCACACAGGAAATGAGGACAAAAATCCATGCACATTCACATGCGAATGTATTTGCATGGAGTAACTCTGAATATTTGGTCTGAGGTTGTAGGCATCATACACTGAATTCAGTGTGTGTCCAAAGAGATGAAGACTACAGCTCAGAGTCATGCTTCACTTCATTTTCACCTTCAGATAAATTCACTGCCTGGTGCTTCAGCGTGGAACCAGTTCCAACAGACCCAGACTGTCTTCTATCTTCTCATTCTAAATCTTAGATACTGTTTCAAAAATGACTTGATCTGCATCAAAGACTGAAGTAAAAACATGGTCCTGTAGAATTTCAAACTAAACTCTTAGCCAGTTTTGGTTTAATTACAAAAGCATGTCTTGACTGGTATTTTTGGAAGGTTTGCCAGGAATTACCTACACACGGAAATGAGTAAGCTGTGCTGAGGTGGATACAATAAAAAATCTACATTACCACTAACCCATATTTCTACCCGGTGTACAAATATGGGATTGTGGGAGATAGAGATAGATAGACAGTAACAACAAAATACAACATAGAACCCCTAGGTAGAAACCCGGCTCCCAGGCCTCTGGCAGAGGACCTGAAGAAGTCAATCAAAGGTTTTAAACAGTCAGACTATATTGTAATTTTTAGAACGGACCTCAGTTCACTGAAGGTCCTTCAAATCGAGAGACATTGGGAACTTGTCCTGTCATTTTCTGTCCAGTCCTTGTATCTGACTGTGACGACTTGTAGGTGTGTAATATCTTATATATATTCATTTTTTTGTGAGATCTTAATTTTGAAAGCTGCTTCTTGTAGTGTAAAAAAGTGCAACAAAAGCAAATACTGAATTAATCTGTAAGGGGCGAATGTTTTTTTAATGCACTTTATTATGTCTAATAAAAATAACAAGTGATAACATGTTTATAATACAGTTTTAGTTACATACCTTCATTGTTTCACATCTTTCAGGTTGAAGAAAATGACTTTCCTGTACCAGATTCATTTCCTCTGTGTTTTGCTTCTTTGGACCATTCAAATACAGCTAGAACCAGTATGTTTTCAACAAAATACCAGCCACCTCCATCTCCGCAGCTTTAGAAGTACTGTACATGGCGTGTGCTGTTACTTAGCCCTGAAGCAGCTGCTGAGATAAAATGACATTTAAACCTCATAACTTTCACTCAGACAAATCATCTATGGAGCCCACCCTCACACCTTTTCCCCTCAATTAAAGGCCACAATTAAAACCTAATTATGGAAGCAATAACATTTGATTGGCTGAATGAGCAGCATGCTGATTGATGTCAACACTTTTTTCTTCACAACGGTTCAGGTAGTCGTTTGTAGTTAGAGTCTAACGAAGAGCGAGCTCTCCATGATGTTCAGAGGACAAAACAACTCGTGTCACAAACACCTTCATGGGTCTTGGTGTCATTCTGCCCTCTCTATTGTATGCAGATTCCAGGAAATATTTTATCCTAAATATTTATAGTGGATCATATTGCAAAGAGACAATTTAGTTGAACACAACACTGTATTTACAGTGCCGGGGAAACATATTTTACATGGATCATCAAACAAATTTTAGTACCAGACAAAGTCAAGTCAAGTCAAGTTTATTTATATCGCGCTTTTCAGCAACAAGGCACTCAAAGCACTGTACATGAAAAACATTACAATGATACAGAAAATCAAAGAAAGACACTGGTTTACTAGTAAGAGCTGGTTCTAATCCAGTCTTTCTATTAGAGGTAATTAGCTCATTAAGTCCTCTGTGGTAAGGAATTCATCCGGTGCTAGAAGAAAAATGATAATATTAATCCTTGAGGTCGCTGGTATGAGGCAGCTGTGGTCCCATCATTCAAATAAGCTGAGTCACTGGTATAAAACAGTTTTAGTCCAAAGTTTTTAAATACTAATAATGTTTGGCTGTCACTGGTACGATATAGTTGTAATACAATCCTTTTAAGAAATCTAAAATTCTCTGGTCACTGGTGTAAAAACAGCTTTAGTCCAAATTTTTAAATACTAATAATATTTGGCTTTCACTGGTAATCCTTCGGAGAAATCTGAAAATCTATGAAAAGTAATGAAATCACACATTTAGGTAGATGAGAAAAGAGACCACATTAGGTAAGAAGAGGGAAAAAAATATTTCACACTTTATCCTTAGCAGGATACAGTTTGAGATTGCAAAAAAAACCTCAGCACAAAGAAGCAACATGCATACGAAACAACATCATGCAGGGGATCCGGTGAAGGCGGTGTGAAAGGGTGCATGTGTTTATCTTGAGCATGTGTTTGTGTGTCTGCAAAGTAAGTCCGTGAAGCACTGTCACAGAGGCCATTGTCCTTGATGATACGATGGAAGGTTCATCAACCGGCCTCACAGTTCTGAGCAGGTCCACAGACGTCCTCAGGGAAGGGAGGGGGCAGAGGGAGCAGAGCGTCATGTTTACATAACTTCCAGGAGACGTTAAAGATAGCCGGCCATCAAGGCCGTGCAGATTCAGAAAAACAACAATTATTTGGGTTAGGCTCTTAATTTTCCGTCAGCCAAATTCCAGGTCTTTTCCGCCAGATCCGAGCGAACAACTTTCTCCAAGATTTATCCCATTTCACCCCTGAGTCCAGGAACCGCAACCTGCCTGCGATCCTGTGTAAGGATCACATCCAGTCTGCGATTCAGCTCACGTAACATCTCAGTCTGAGCGTTGATCGCTCTGCAGATCCCATCATATTTGCCAGGCAGCCTTACAGTGGCCAAAACAGCTGCCGACATTTTTCGAATTTCTCAATATGCCAGGTAACCGCCAACTCCAAAAAGCAGAAATCCTGTTATCAAACATCCAATTGTGTACACATCTTCGACATCCTCGACTGAAATATCAACACACACACAATTCTCCACTTCAGCCAGGAGTCCATCGTGTATCCGGAGAAAAATGTCACTTCTGGACAAGAGGGTTCCCCTCCACTCTGTCTTCTCGTCAAGAAAATTTGATCAATTGCATTGAGAGACCAGCTGACCAAATCCATAACTTAGAATTTTGGAATATATGCAAAAAGAGGCTCCAAAAAGAAAGACAAGGATAACCTGCAAACGATTTCAACCTGTAAAGACTCACATAATGGAGAAACAACAAGAAGACGGTTAAAGAGTTTATTAATGAAAGATTATTTATTTGGCCCCCTGAGGAAGCCGTGAACGCTGAGGATGAAATCAGTTTGAATAAACATCTTATGATTATGATTAGGTACGTCTTCCCCCCTGGGATCCGATCCTGGTGGTGGTGTAGGCCTTGGTATGGAAGGAGTTGGGAGCCTATGGTGGAGAAGAGGTGGAGGAGGGTTGAAGCTCAGCAGAAGAGCGGTGTCTTCCATGCAGATGGTCTTCAAAAGTGATGCCCTGGGAGCTGATTGGCCAAGGAGGAGTGCGGACCTGCCGTTGATTGGAGCAGCCAGAGAGGAGTGATTGGACGAGACGGGGTGGTGAGTCTTCCATGTTGAATTTTTGTTTAAACTCCATTTCAAATGAAAACATTTTTAATGATTGAAATCATTAAAGGCAAAAAAAACTATCCAAACCAAGCTGGCCCTTTGTGGAAAAGTAATTCATGCCGGTATGCATTTATTTATTTAGGGTCCATGATCTTAGTGGATCACCTTGTACGATGTAAAAAGACAAAGTGATCTGGAATGACAGATTTCTGGTTGTATGTTTGATGCAGAACCACGGTGTGAAACTGTCATGATCCATAGGTGTGTTTTGGTTTTATTTTCGTTTTTTTTTCTGATCATTTCTTGTTTGTTTTCCAATTTAGGTCTTTGTTATTGCCATTGGGCTTTTTCTTCAGTCTTTTGTGTTTAATTTCTTACTTATTTCTTTTGTTCTTTGATCTGCACATTTTGGTTTATTCGTTTGTGTTAGTGTTAAGCTTTTTCATTTTGAATTTGCAGATCCTTTTGTGTCTATATTGAGCTCCCTGTGTATAATCTGTGTTAATTAGTCTCCTTCCCTCAGTTCCCATGCTCAGTACTCTCCCACGGCTGTTAAGTATTCCAATGATTAGACTCACCTGGTTACAGTGTCATTTTCTACCCTTGCCTCAGTATTTAAGTTTGTTTTTGATCATTGTTCCTCCCTGGATTCTTACATTTCCACTCTTGGTTTATGTCCTTGTTTCCTCATGATTTCCATGTAAATTTTCCTTATTTATTGTTATTAAAACTCTAAAGCTCATTTCTTCCACCATCTGTTTTTGCACTGCCCCCTCTTTCAAATCATACGTGTGGTGCGGCATCAACGTCTGCAATGAACATCAAATCTCCATCCGAAATCTCCTGGAACCACTGTTTTGAAACCAATAATGTTGGACGAACACTGTGTTGGTGACTGGTGATTCAGATTTAAATTATTTATCTCACCTTCTCCCTCTCCCGTCTGAACTGATTCCTGAGTCTTGTTTACTCTTTTAAATCCTGTGTCTGGCTGATCGCACAAATTATACATCATCACTACATCCCTCCCTCGACCCACTGAGCCAGCTTGCTCCTACACAAGCCAGCTTCTGTTCTCTCACAAAACACATGGAGAAAATAAAAAGGTGCCTTAATATTACCTTGTTTCACCTTTGTGTAGGAGGCAAATGCCACCTAAGCTTTGTTCTGCATTTATGGGCAGAGCAGCAAACGTGAGAAACAATGAATTTCCAAGCAGGATGTCTTACCACCTGGTGATGTTTAACGATCTGACAATGCTAATGAACAGAGCAAGAGACAGCATTTATAAACTCACCCGAATGAGCCACTGTGTGCATGGCTCTGTAATTTGCATATTTATGGACTGTGTAATGAATACCCGGAGAGAACCATGGCATGCACATGAGGAATATGCAAGCTTCTTGCAGAACAGTGTAGAAATATCCTTTATTGTCTCACAGTGGAAATATTCAGGTGTATCTGTACCAAAGTGAAAGGCAAATAGAAGGATGCAGATTTACACAACGGTAAAAAAGGTAAAAACAAAAAAATAGGAATAACAGACTGTACAATAAAGGAAGGCTACACGGTGGCGCAGATGGTGGCACTGTTGCCTTGCAGCAAGAAGGTCCTGGGTTTGACTACTGGCCGGGGGTCTTTCTGCATGGAGTTTGCATGTTCTCCCTGTGCATGCGTGGGTTCTCACCGGGTACTCCGGGCTTCCTCCCACAGTCCAAAGACATGCCTGTTAGGTTAATTGGTCACTCTAAAATTGCCCTTAGGTGTGTGAATGAGTGTGTGCATGGTCGTTTGTGTGTTGCCCTGTGATGGACTGGCGACCTGTCCAGGGTGTACCCCGCCTCTCGCCCATAGACTGCTGGAGATAGGCACCAGCTTTCCCGCGACCCACTATGGAAGAAGCGGTATAGAAAATGACTGACTGACTGACAATAAAGGAAAAAAACACACCACCAGAAAGAAAATATTGTACAGTTAATGAAAATAGAATGCTCAGATGAAATGAAATGTGTAACTGACTATGGTGATTTTAAAAATGTACAAAATGTGCATGTATAGTTCTGCATAAAAAAACAGTAACAGACAATTTACAAGATATGGAAAAAAAAACTCCAAATAACAGCAGGGATTAAAACACTGATTGAGTTTGTTGGACGCAGTGATGGTTATAAAACAGCTAATGGGAGGAAGGACCTGCGATACCGCTCCTCTGTGCACATAGGATGCAGCAGTCTATCACTGAAGGAAATCTTCAGTTCTTCAACGGCCTCGTGCTGGGGTGGAAGACATTGTGCAACAGTGATTTTATTTCTGCTAGAGTTCGTCCTTCTCCCACCACCTGCAGTGTGTTCAGGGGGCATCCTAGGACAGAGCTGGCCTTCCTCAAAACTCCAGACTGGGATTCAATCCAAAGACATTGTTGCTTCAAGGCAGCGGGTCCTGCAACTGCACCACTGCAACGCTGTTTCTAAGGCAGAAAATAAAATATAGCCCCTCCAGCAAGTTTAGGTCTACCCCTGGGCCTTCTCCCAGTGGGATATATAGCCAGAAAATCTCTAAAGGGAGGCAGCAAGCAGACCTCCTAAACAGATGACAGAACTACCTCAACTAAATCCTTTCAATTTGGAGAAGCAGCACATCTACTCTGAGCTGGATGATGGAGCTCCTCACCTTTTCTCCAAGTTGGGGTCCAACCATATGAATGAAATTCATTTCAGCTCGTTTCTGGGAACTCACTTCACTGTTTGGCTACGCTCTTTCCTCAACACATTACAGCACATGAATACCCAGACCATCAGTCCATCCCCCGCTCCATCCTAGCATCATAAACTAGGTACAAAGACACTTTAACTTCTCTATACCAGGTAAGAGACTGACCCCCTCGAAGAGGGAGCAAACCACTTTTATAGTTCTGTATATTTTAGCGGTTGCATTGTACAAGTCTGCATAATCTATGAAGTCATTATAAAGAAGCTTGAAATTTACCGGAGCAGAGTTAGTTATTAAAAGTGTAATGTAACAGTAAATACAAAGTTAAGTTTCTTTTAAGTTTCAGCTGCATGGACAGGACTTGAGCGCTCTCGTGTGATTGGCTGCCCCACCCAACCACTCTGGCCAGATTATCTTTCTTCCCTGGACTCCCTCTCCTCTCCTCTGCCCCTGCCTCTCCACACTCATGTCAGCCACACTCACTTGTCCTGAGGTGTGGAAGCCAGGGGACATCATTAGGGGAAATGACTCTTGTGTTGCATACCAGCTCTGATAATAAAACTGTCACAAGGGAGGACAGCATGATGGCTGCAGCACTGCAGTGATTAGGCTCAATTATTCACTTTCCTTTCCTCTCAACCTTCCTTTCTGTCAAGTTATCATTCTGTCATTATAAACTTTTTTTTATTCTAAAATGGTAATTAATATTTTGTATGTTTGTTTAACTGTGTTACAGGAGACATAACTTGGTTAATTTGTAAACGGAAGATGAAGGTGAGGATCAAGGACAAAGACCTGCTGAAGGCAGGTCAATAAATCATTTAGTTTCTTCCAGGAATCGTGGTTGTGTTGGTAATAAACCAGATCCCAGGTACAACTGTATTTCTAAATGACCTCGTGACTTATATTTTGTTTATTAATTTTATTTTATTTAGGCATCCATCAGCTTTCTCATGAGAAGAACAAGCCTTTATGACATGTAAGTGGTGAGCGAAGGTCGACTTGATAAATATTGTCGATATTGATCAAACACACCTTGTTTTTGTTCTAGTTCTTAAAGCTTTCAGACACTGAACCATAACCAGTGTAACAAAGTCTAATGCTTTAATTTTTCTTCTATATTACAACCACGAACTTCATCCTGAATTTAATTGTGATTTTATGTTGTGGACCAACACAAAGTAGTGCATAACTGTGAAGTGGAAGAAAAATGATGCCTGGTATTCAACATGTTTTACAAATAAAAACCTGTAAAGTGTGCCATGCATTTGTGTTCAGCCACCCTGAGCGCTACCTTCCTGAACAACCTTCTGCTCCAGCTGGAAGTCTTTGAGGGTGTCACTACCAGCTAGAGACTGACATTTTCGCCCATTCTTGTTTGCAAAAATAGATAAAACTCAGTGAGATCGTACGGAGAGCTTCTGCTGCAATATAATAAATATTACAGTCTTGCCACAGATTCTCAGTCTGATTTAGCTCTGGACTTTGACTTGACCGTTCTAGCACATGGATCTACTTTGGTCGAAACCATCTGATTGTAGCTCTGCCTCCATGCTTCAGGTTGCCCTGTTGGAAGGTGAACCTCTGCGCTGGTCTCAAGTTTTTTGCAGCCTCTGACAGGTTTTCTTCCAGACTTGCCCTGTATTTACTTCCATCCATCTTCCCATCCGCACTGACTAGCTTCACCGATCCAGCTGAAGAAAAACACCCCCACAACATGACGCTGCCACCACTATGTTTCTTGGTGGGGATAGTGTGTTCATGGTGATGTGCAGTGTTAGTTTTCTTTCAACAATGGCTTCTTGTTACCACTCTTCCACAAAGGCTTGATCTGTGGAGCGCACTGCTAATTGTTTTCCTGTTAAAAAATACTTTGACCAAGCCGTGGATCTCTGAACCTGCTCCAAAGCAGGGCTTCTGGGCTGCTTCTCTACATAATGCTCTCCTTACCCAGTCTGTCAGTGTAGGTGGAGAACCATAGGTTTGCAGTTGTACTATATTCTGACTGACTGAACAGTAACCTGTGGGACATTTAAAGTTCGGATGCTGTTTTAGAACCTAATCCCACTTTAAACTTCTCCACGACGTTCTCCCTGACCTGCCTGCTGTTTTCCTTGATCTTGATGTTGCAAAAAAACGTCAGAGGCCTTCAGAGAACACCTGCATGTGTTAGGAGATGCAATTATAGATATGTAGTTTCTGTTGGTTGCACTGAACTTTACTTAAGGATTTCAGAGTAAAGGCGGTTGAGCACAAATGCATAACACAATTTTATAATTTTTGTGTGTGAGTAAATTGTGAAAACCGTCTATCATTTCCTTTCACTTTAATCCGAATAAAATACGCTGTAGTTTGTGGTTGTAATGCAACATAATTTGAAAAAGGTTTAGTGGGTATGAATATTTTTGCAAAGCACAGCAAGAACTCACTGGCATTGCTTTTTTGAAGAAGCCTTTAAGACGAGAAACAACTGAATGCATCATTAACTCTTGCATCTATACATGCTGCAGGCAGAAAAGCTGTCCTAGAGAGGGGTGGCATGTGTCTCTGGCTGGATGTTGTGTAAAACAAACTTGTTTTATAAGATGTTCTATTTCTGTTAGAAAATAATTAAGAAAATATCAAACAATACTTTGCTTAAAAATTTAGCAAATTGTTTTGGAGAGCGTAAGACATGTTTCTTCATTTAATTATTTTTGTATCTAAAATAATTCCTTTAGCAGCCCCCAAAGAAATAAATACTCAGTAAGGCTGCACAATATATGTGAATATATCGACATCACAATATCAGCATGTGGAATATTCATATCGCAAACTGCTATCTAATGTATTCCCAGTGTTATAAACTTACATTTTTCATGCAAATGTAATATTTAGCCATATCTCACAGGAGCAGATGATCACACCGAACACAGAACAATGCTAAAGGTCACAGATGAGACGGAGAGGAAAGATAATACGCATATATCACAGCTGATATTGTTATCACAATATTTACCAATATCATCACCATGGCATAATTTTCTCATGTCGTGCAGCCCTAACAAACAGAACTCACTGATCCTGCTAAAGCACCACATAAGATCCAGATATAAAAAAGGTACCAGGCATTGCTTCAAATGTAGAACTTTTAAATGAAAAGGTGGAGTAATGAGTGTCAAAAAGCAGACCAAGACACAACATTTCCTAGAAACAGATATTTCAGTCCACATCCACAGTAACAAAGATTGCTATCTGAAGAAGCAAAACAGATTATTGGTTTGCTTGCGAGATGTTTGTGAGTGTGAGCAGCTTGTTCATGCTGATACTTGGCTGTAATGCGTTCCTACACTGTGACTGCAGCAGTGACTGTGGGTGTCGTGAACGCTTAAGGCAACAACATTAATACGTGTCAGGAACCAGCAGGAGCCCACCAGCGGGAGAGGGAGTCTTCTAAAGAGCTTTTAATGACATTGAAAACACAACAAAATGTACTGTGTACAAGCACATGCACACACGTATTTCCTGCGCACACCTTTCTAACTGTGAAGGTCAGTATATATTACAGAGGGGCCTGAAGATGAGTTCACCTTATTTTTTGCTTACACTAGGACACTTTGTTCAATATTCTGTCTGTTTTTTAAGTTTTTATACCAATTGCAATTATTAGACAGACAATGAACCACAAAAAAAAATCTTATTTAAAAGTAAAACATTGATGTGTATGTCTGTGTTGGTAATTACAGCCATAAGATATTTCCTGCAGGAGATCAGCAGGTTCTCAGACATCTCAGGAGAGGTTTTAGCCTCTGCACAGAAACATTAACATCAAACTCTCCTGGTTTCTTGGAAACGTAGAGCTTCAGCTGCCCTTCAGACTGGCTGGACCACTCCTTGACCTTAATGTGCTGCTTCTTGTGCCAGTCCTGCGTTGCCCTGGTGGCATGTTTAGAGTTTTTTCCTACTGGAACAATCTTTTTTATGTTCTAGCTCTGGTTAGAATGTTCTGGTCCAAGGTTCTATGATATGTGGCTGCATCCATTGACTACTCAGTGCAGCGAAGTCACTGTGTGCCCTTAGGTGGAAAAAAACAGACCCAAAGCATTAAATTTATCCCTAATTTATCCCATTTCTAATTAATGTCTGGAAGAGAGATGATCGACCAATTAATTCATCAATCAGCTGACTGACTAATTCATTGTAATTTATGTGCCACATACATAGGCAGTCAGTCTACATCATGGGAGCATGGTTTTTAGGGGGATAAAAGACTTGTTTAGCACAATAACATTAATTTGGTTTTTGGTTTGATATTTTATCTCTCTATGTTACAGTGGTCCAAATGGCAGACCTTTCATACCCTCTTTTATTCCCTTTTTTATTTCTTTGAAGTGGCATCTGTCACAGAAGAACAAAGAAAAGCTGAAATTCAACTAAACGCTCTAAATTCTAACGTTGAGCTCATTTACACTCACCAGAGGCTGAGAACGTTACGCATCGCTGGGCCCATCAGTGCAGTCCTTCATCCTCTTCAACCTAAATCTGCTTTTTGTCATGATTTGAGGGTGTTTGAGATTTTGTTTTAGGTTTTTTTCTGATTATGTTTATGTTCTCCAAGTTGTGTTTTGGCTCTTGCTTCTAATTATTATGTTTTCCAGGTGGTGTTTTAGTTTTTTCCTTTGGGTTTTGTTTCTTATGATTTTTGTATTGTGTTCATACTGCACTCTAGTTTATGTTCTGTAAGAACTTCCTTTGGTTAGCTTGTTTCCTTGCTTCTCTGTTAAGCCCATTCATGCTCTTGTTTCCATTCCCTGCCACCATCAGCTTGCAATCAGCTTCATTCGGTCCACCTGGACATTGCCAATCAGTCTCCTTGCTTCACCTGTGCCATGCTCCATATATAGTCCTATGTTCTGTTCATTTGTTGCTGATTTATTCTGCTTTGCTGTCCAAGCCATAACGGTGTTTTAGCCAAGCCAGGTTCCATGTTCCTGACTGCATCTGCTCCCACCCGCCTGCCTGTAAGGTTTAGTTTATTTATTAAAACCTTTTTATTTTCACCGATCTGTTCCTGCCTGTCTGAATTTGGGTCCATTCCAAGAACTGTTCCTGACACTTTTAAAAACTGCTGCCAGGTCCAAAATAAATTTACTAAAGTTTCTTTTATGACTGATCAGTTTCCCAGGCTCACTGGTGCTGATTTTTTTTTTTTTTTTTTAGCCTGAGATCAGAACTAATTAGCAGGTCTGACTCTACCTTCTCAAGGTGAAACTGATTTTGGGGATTTTTAAAGAAAATCTCCATGAAACTGTTGTACAGATCTGCAGCTGAATCAAACATATAGACATCCCGTCAATTAGAACCATTACTATAATTTCTACTGATTAATTTACCAACATGCTAATCTTGTCAATGATTAATGTCAGAAGAAGGGTAGATGTTGGTAGGCGGTGAATCTGTGTCAAAAACAGTTCTTTATTTATGTGTTTTTATTATTTCAGACAATCTTCCTAAACAGGTGACATGTTCACTTTATTGACCAGCACATTTGTCTGAATATGTCTGTTTCTCTTGGTCTTTGTAACCTGAGACCAGTCAAGTATGATCTATTATGATCAAGTATGATCTATTATACTATCCATTACACTTTGTAGAATGCTTCTTTGTATCTTCTTTGTATCTTTGTTTCTGTTGCATTAGAAGTGGCTGTAAGAAAACTTCAAAATATCGCCTGTTTTGTTGAAAGAACAGAAAACACGCCTAATTTATCATTCCTTTATTGTTAACATGATATAGAAGTTCCTGTTTCTATCACACCAGAGGCTTGGACTGTTCCTGCTTTGCTCCTCACTCTCCAGCAGTCTCTCTGCTCATCTTACAGGATAAGGGGACCAACCAGATTGTCTGTCTTAGTAGTGGTAATTCAGGCCTCTCACTTGATTTTAATCGCTATTTACTCCCTGCCCTCTAGACACACTGAACTGGAATCTCAGTGATCCACCAGAGCATTCGTTCAAGTCACCTCCCAGCTCAGACTGTACAGGAATATTATCTCACAGCAAGGAAAAATGAAATTATTTTAAGGCTATCTACACATTTTTGCAATTAAGGGCAATACATTTGGTTCTGTATGTGACAATATTGGATACAACATGACAGCAGGTGATTTTAATTTAAATACTGTTTTCCAGAGCATCAACACCTCACTGGCCTTCTTTCGGCCTGAAAAACAAAACTTATCATGACAGCCTCACATCTAAAGTTTTTAGAGCCACTGTTCCATCTTTTGACAATACCAATGATTTACAGCTTGCCGTGCTCAAAATACACGTCTCAAAATACACCCCAACTTTGGTTTCTCTAGCAAATGACTTTGTGTAAGCAGTAAATGGTAATGTTTTCGTCCATATTTAAAGAAGACAACTATTTCTGCACATCTCAGGTTTTCAGGCCTTTGGCTCCACAGCTAAGGAGCACAGGAACTAAATCTTCCCTCCCCTGTTTTAGTTTTCTTCCTGGGTCCACAGGGTGACGAGGTCTGACCTGAGGGTCCACGTGGTTCATACCGAGCCAACAACTCTGAAATGCAATAATGCCCAAGAGCATTCAGAGCCTCACACACCACTACAGCTTTCACCCCCACATTAAAAGAAAAGTAATTTTTCTACAGATCCTGGAAGACTAAAAGCGGCCAGCCATAATTCTTCCCCGTCAGTTGGTAGATGTACATTCAGTCACCTGAATTTAACCAGGGGCTTTACAATGTGGTTATAATGTAATAGCTAGTTGTTTAGTATAGTTATATGTTAGATATTTTTGAGTGCTTAAATCATTCACTGGCTTGGAAACGTCTTGCAGAGAGCCCCTCCAGTCTTCTTGACAAAAATGAGACTGCTCTCACTGGCTCATACTGCTGCAGATACTGACAGGTTGTTCTTATTCACAAACATCAAGAGGCTGAGAACGTTATGCAGCGCTGAACCAATCAGTGCAGTGCTTCATCACCTGCTACCTAAATCCGCTTTCAGAAACTGCTGCCAGTTCCAAAATAAATTTACCAAAGTTCATTTTAAGACTGAAGAGTTTCTAACTCTCACTGGTTCTGATTTTTTATTTTACCCTGAGTTCTTAGGTGGATCTATACAATCATACTGAAAGTTTCTAAATCTAAGCAGTTTTTATAGGGAACTTATTTATTTCAGAGGATGAGGATGTCCTATTATCTAGGTTAGAACACCCTCTGGTGGGTAACACAGAAATAGCACGTTGGTAGCTTGCCCAGAATCTTTATTTTAACTTCGAATATTCTAGTATTTTCTATATTAGTATATTCTAGTATATTAGTCTAATTATAGACATCCCTGTGTCGATGGATAGATAGATAGATAGATAGATAGATAGATAGATAGATAGATAGATAGA